>CAUYLG010052081.1:0-97088 GCA_963573385.1 Cacajao melanocephalus | reverse complement strand
ACTCTCAGTCCTCAGCGCTTCCAATTGCTGTTCTCCTTGTGGGGACGGGACCAGCCGAGCCGGAGTCGTCCCGTATACTCCGCGCCGAGAAGCGCCGTGCTGGGGCGCCGGCAAAATAGCCGCGCAGGCCAAAAAAGTCGCACTGGCGACCCGTGTGGCTCCTCCGCCGGGAATCTCCTAGTCTGTGGGCAACAAAAATTCATCTGAAAGTGCGGCATCCACTCGCTCTCTGCGCTTTCACTGGGAGCTACAATCCTGAGCTGTTGTTAATCGGCCATCTTGGATCTCTCTCCGAAGTTTGATGTTTTTAAGGAAGAGAAACACAGCCTAGAGTGACACAGTGGGTCAGCAGATTAGAGAGGTGGCCTGGGACCAGATTCTGCAGGGCTTTGTAGGTCAAGGTAAAGTTTAGTAGAAAAGTTTTAAGCAGTGAAGTGATGTGACTGGGTTTGAGATTTTAAAAGAGCATTTGGAGCTGTGTGAAGACTGGACTATCGGAGGGGCATTCGGGAGGCCCTGCAATGGTATAGGAGAGAAGCTGATGGCAGGACTGCAACTGTGTTTCTGCAGGTTACTTACTGCGCAGGAGACCAGCTTGTGGGGGTCAAGTCGCTGAAATTCAGCCCATCTTCCTCTTGCCAGCAAATGTCCCAGTGCCAGGCTGCGAAGGCCTGGAGGAAGGGCACATTTTTCGAATTGCGCAGAGAGCTCTGTAGGTCAGCAATAGCCTGTTGGTGGATCTGGGTGGTGCAAATAGATTTGAGGAGAAGTGGGTAGATTCAGGACCTGTATGATGGCAGAATGGGCAAGGCTTGCTGATGGATTAGATATAAGGGTTATTAAGGGAAAGAAAGGAAACAAAAGTAACTCCTGCATTTTGATTTAACTGCCAAGATAGTGGTTTGCCTGGGCTTTCACTCCTCCCCTCCCTCTTGCTTACTTTTCTCCAGCACCCACTCATACGTTAAAAAGAAACATTGTTTTGGGTGGGGGACTCCCTTAGGCTATATTCAGCATTTTAGCATTCTGCTCTAGCGGCAATGCCACAGAGCGACCTGAAGTTCCCCATCCTCCCTTCTGTCTTCCATCCTTTCTGTGTACAAAGAAGAGAAAGAGCAGGGAAGATTCACATTCAAAGGAAAAAGTCATATTTTGGACATATTATTTTTAAAATGCTATCAGACAGCCAAGTACAAATGTCAGATAGTGAGTTAGACATGAGTGTGAAGCTTGCAGGAGATTTTAGAGCAAGAGTCTTAAATGTGGGAAGTATAACATATATATAGACGATATAGTTCAAGTTCTACTTAATTGTCATTGTCAGAGTGTGAATTCCTTCGGGGCAGAGAAATTTTATTTGTCTTGTTCCCCTCAGCAAAGTATAAGGAATAATAGGTCATCAGTACATATTTGTTGAATAGATGACAGAAGAATGCATAAACAAGGGGAAGGGGAGGAACTAGCCCTGGATTCTGATACTGCTGGTGTCTGAAGGCTGAGGCTGTGTTGTTTTCAATTCTCTTTGGGCTGAAGCAAGTCTAATGGTAGTGCCAGCCCTTTAGGAGACCCCAGAGCTATTCTGAGTAGCCAGAAATGGCAGAGAATAGAGAGTGAAGACACAGGATGGCCAGGAGAGCCCCTGAAAGTCAAGGAAGAGTGTTGAGCCAGAAACAAGGTTGCAACTAAGAATATGGCCGATCTCATGGGTGATGGGAGACAGTGAAATCGGCAAGAGAAGATAGGACTGAAGCGGATGAATGACAGGATCAAGGCAGTTGATACTATTGGAGCCATGAGGTTCAGTTTAAAAGCCAGTGTATTGCAGACATTTTTGACAGGCACCACATAACTAGCTTGGCACCGGCCAAAACACTCCCTACCAACCCTAGCCCCACAGAACTTCAGGCTTTGTGTTGTCCCTTGTGAAATCTCATTTAGGAAATTGTTGCCAAGGCATTCCTATACCAGATATCACATCCCATCACCCCGCTATGAATATGCAGCACTTAGCCTGCATGTGGGTTTCCAGTACCTCCGCAATGCCCTCTTGGTACTGGGATTGGGCAGCTGGCCCTGCCCTGCTACATTTGGGCTTGGCATGGTTCTCCCATGCCACCACATTGCATTCCCTTGGGGACATATATTTTGTCAGCCTCCACCCTCTCATTGCAGTTCACATCTCTTTACTTCTCTGTGTGCTTTCCTCAAATGGATGCCTTTTGTCCCTTACTTACTTGTATACGTTATTGCCTGGTACAGTTCCTGACATACAGTGTGTGAGTAGCAATTGTGAAAGGGTGGAAGGAAGGAAGGGAGTGAGGGAAAATCAAGTTTCTCTTTGCTTGGCTTTGAGGTGATCAACATGAGACCATCCTATTCTAACTTCTCATTAATGATAAAATCACAAGGAACTCTCTTCCCGCAGCTGAGTATGGCATTGCTTAACAGTGTAGGCTTTGGGATATAATAGACCTGCAGTTCCATTCTGGCTTTACCATATGTGACTTGGTTAGGTCACAATCTCTTAGAGATTCAATTTCTTTATCTGTGAAATGTGGATAATAACAAAACCTCCTGTATAGTGTAGTTGTGAGTTTTAAATAAGATAAAGATGTGAAGTTTCTAGTCTGCCTGGCATATAAGAAGGGCACAGTGGAAATTTAGCTACTATTATTTTCCAAGGCATTTAATTGTCAATGCTTTCTTTGTTAACCAACTTCAAGTGATGCTTCTAATTCTTAGAATTCAGCCTCCTTATCCAGTGAGGCCAGTGCTCTGGCAGTGGAGTAGTAGCCATTTTGGGCAGATGGGGAACTATTCCTGGGCACATCGGCATTTGCTGTTCCATTTCTCACATTCTGCTTCATAGTATTCCACTGCACAGAATTCACGGGCAGCTGGGAGTCTGAATAATAGTGAGGATTCAGAATTTATTCATTCAGCATTCCATAAACAGTGATTGAATATCTTACTATGCAAATGGAGATGCAATGATGACTAAGACACAGTCCCTGCTTTCAAGGAAATCACAGTCTAGTTATTGGCCAGAGGGACAGACAAATAAACAGACAATTGCAATATACATATTCATAGAATCACTCCTGGTACCCTAACTCCAAGACACTACTCCCCCACTCCCACTACTGCTGAGAAGAATGGTGTGAACATAGCAGTGGTGATGGTCCCTAGTATTCGCACATATATTTACAGTTTACAAATAATGTTTACTTTGAATTATTTCATTTGATTTTCACAACTTTATGAGATAGGTGGAGATTCTACTTCCATTTTATAAATGAAATCTAAGACTCCATTGAGCAGATGGCTTTAAGGCAAAAGTGTCCCATGCAGGACAATGCCATGAGCTGTTCTTCCAGCCCCTCTGTACACTGTTTCCACTCAGGGGTCTGTCTAGTTTGCCACTCTTGTTGGCCTGGGGTTTGATTCCGATTGTGAGTTCACTGCTTGGGTTTGATGGCCAAGTTTAGCTTCCCTGTTAAGACCTTTGTTCTCTGTAGACTTACACGGACAACTCATCTTACTCAGGTGGATTTGTGCAACCATTCTGATCGTTGGGACTCAGTGTTAGCATTGGCTGGTAGGCAAAGCCCAGGTGAGGATCATGATGGTTTTCCCCAGGAAAAGAGATTGGTTACAGACATTAGGTTGATTGTCTATGCTTGTGCAACTGGGAAGTGGAGGATCTGGTAGAAGAACCTTCAGATAGCAGTTTTACGAAACTCGTCCAATCAACTGGATGTTTTTCTTGACTAGAGTAAAAATAGAGGAATCACTCTATCCTCCTTAAAAATTGAATGACTTATTTACATTTCCTCAAAGATGACCAAGTGTAGTTAGTCATTTATGAAATATTTAGACATCTTCTGATACAGAATACATCTGATTAAAATCTGCTTATGGTTATTTATGTAAGAAATATGGGTTCTTTTCTTTTGTAAAATTGAGTCAAGGAAAGTAAACTTCACAGAATTATGTAATTATAATGCGGGAAAATGAGTTTGTTGCCCAGAACAACATGTATTTTTCTAATCTACTTATGTGTTTTATCTTTGTGTAAGATATTATTATAGTATTTCTGCTGCCCACAGAATATCTGGGCAGGGCAGCTCAAAGACTTCCTGCTAGACCTGCAGTGCAGCAAAAGGATGATTTTGACTGTAGCAGTTCAGAAGTACAGAAAGAGGACCCTCCCTCCACAGATCTGTAACCACAATAACTTTGATTACATTGTCTTATGTAGGGGAAAAATAAGTTAACTGATCATTTACTTTGACTTTAAGTAAGAGATTTGTGAAACACATGAGAAATAAGAGCCGTACTTTATCAAAAGTGAGTTTTGAAAAGGCCCTTTTAATTTTCATTTGCTTCAGTGTACTAGGGATCAAGTTACAAGTTAATTGAGTGGTGAAGAAATCCTAGTGAGAAATTTGTCCTATATGCAACGAGAACAGTCGGAATTAGCAAAAAGTCTCCATTACGGTGTGTGTTTGTGTTTTAAGAAATACCTTTGTTTTATTTCCAATTCATGCATTATTATACTAAAAATATTTTGCATTAGTCTCTTCTTTCATGTATGAATTAGACCTCATATGTAGTTATTAACATCCATTGAACATGAACAGGTAAGTCCTTTAAAAGACTCTCTTTTTCTTTTAAGGTGGTTAAAATTGTAGGTTACTAATTTTCTTGGCAGAACTCTTCATTGCACTTAGGTAAACTTCGTTCCAAGCTAATTCAAAAGAGCATAATTTCCAGATGGCCAAAACCTGAATAATTTTTACTATAAATTCCCATTAAAAATCAAGCATCCAGTCAAAGATAAAACTTGATTTTCTGCTTAATTTGAAGGAAGAGTTTTTTCTTTCCAGGTTAAGGAAAAATTTGCTGACTTATACTGACAGTTTCAGTGTGTCCTGAAAGAGACAGGCCTTAGCAACTGCAGATAGCTGTGCTCAGCTCCGCCCTCATTCCACACTATAGCCCCTACTGTGGATGTAAAAATGTTTCCTCCAGCCCCTCAGACAAAAACTAAGGCCCAGATGATGTTTATCATGTATGTGTCTGTATCTGAGGCTGCTCTTTGTTAGGGCATCTCTGGCCAGTCAGCATTGATTGACTCGTCCTGCTATGCTTTTTATACTCCTGTTGCAAAATAGAAATATGATTTTGCCATATGTGGGTTAGTAGAGACAGAGGAAGATTAAAGCATGGTAGCCCAGACCAGTGCTTCTTAAATTCATGGTTTTCAAAACACAGATTTCTGGGTTCCACTCCCAGAGATTCTGACTCAGTGTCTAGAGAACTGCATCCCCTCTAAATTTCCATTTCTAACAAAAACTCACAGGTGATGCTGATGCTGCAAGTCTGTGGAATATACTTCAAGCAGCACTGGCCTAGATAGCTAATTTTGAGAAAAGTCAGGTGATGGTAATGGAACTGCATTTCAGAAACAAAATTCATCAGAGCATGATAGTCCAGCAGAGGGAGATAAGGCAATGCTAGGCTGAAAAGCTGCAGCATTTTCACCCAGACCATCCTGATTTTAGCAGAGAGTCCTGTGTCCTAGGAAACCACTCAGTCCCAGACAAACCGGAAAGCTGGTCACCCTGCAAGGAATACTAAGCTAATTTATAATGGTAGCTTTAATGTGCTTTAAAGTGATTGTTGTCTAGCCTAACTTTTAAATTCCTGGTGTGTTTTAAGAGAAGCGACTGAGCACACTGTGAAATGACAGGTAACCACATGTAACTGAGACACTACCAGCTAGAGCCTTCAGCTTTTCTAAATGTCTTTTCTCATAAGTTATGGTAGATTAGGAGTTCTCAGACTTCTCTGCAGATTGGAATCACCTGGAGAGCTTAATAAACTGGTGTGTTCTATTCCCAAAGATTGTGAATTAATTGGTTTGGGGAGTGGCCTGGGTTCTTGTAGTTTTAAAAGATCCACAGATGATTCTAAACTTGTAGACACATTTAGGAACATTCATGGTACATAGTCTTCAAAGATGGTGGCTACTAATGCCTCCCACTTTGTACAGACACACCATTCATCTCATCAAGAGGTGGGGTTTATTTCCCATCCCTTTGGTTCCTGCTGCCTTTGTGACTTGCTTTGAACAATAAACCTCAGTGAAAGTGACATTCTGGGGCTTCTGAGCCCAGGCCTTAAGAGGACTGGTGGTTTATGCACCCTCCTGGGAAGCTAGGCTCCATGCTAGAGGGCAAACCATTGTAAGTCCACAGTGTTGCAAGGATGCTCCAGCTAGCATGGTGGAGAGAGCCACCAAGTGAAAGAGCACTGAGACATCAGATATGTGAGGGAAGCTCTGTTAGACCTTCTTTCCCAGCCCAGTCAATAGCTAACTTTGACCAAGTAAGTAACCCCGGCTAGTGCCATCAAGAGCTGAACTGTGCAGACAAGGTCTCCTTTCTCCATTATTGTCTTAGGTAATTTAGCTTTGGGTGGCATGTTATAGAACAATGTATCGCTGAAGCACAAGTGGATTCCCTGCACTTCTTAGTAGTAACATAAAGGGGGCATTTTGAAAGATCCTGTAAAAACAAGGAATGTTTTGTCATCTTCAGCTCAAAGTGGAAAGCGAAATTAACCCTGTGTTGCTGTATATTAGAAGGGAAACATTATTTCATTAACAAAATTATTAGTGATAGTGAGCAAAGATATAGTAGCTTCAGCAGTGCCTTCCCTTGTATCATCCAGATTTCAGAGCCCAAGGTACAATGCTTAGAGTCCTGTCAGGTTTTTGGGAGCTGTTCAACCCCAGAGCATCAGGATGAACAAGACAAGAGAAAATGTGATGTGATGCCATGTATTCCCACACTAGGTAGTGTTAAACAACAAGCTGGGATGGATGCACTGTGTTGCTCTACAAGTGAGTGGTGTCACTTGTGTCACCTCTGTGTCACACCTGTAGAGTGACATAGTGTATGCATTTGATATCTGGGACTTTTCCAGAAGGATCACAAAGAGGAACTATCCCTTGGATAGTTCATGGGAGAGAAAACAGAAGAGGAACTTAGCTTTCTAGATCCCTCCTATTTCATTTTCTGTAGATGAAGTTTTACCCCATGGGAAGCTAACTCCACATCTGGCTTCTCAGTGGCTACTTGGAAACCCAGGCACCATGCCACACAATGTGATGTTTTACTCAAGTCCAAAAGTGGAAGGGCACCTATGTGTACATGAGATGCTTACCAAGAGACATAGAAAGGAAGAAGTTGAGGAAATCTGAGGTGAATGATTTTTTGTGTGCTTTAAATTTATTTATTGGTTTTTGCTGGAACACCGTAGGCGTGCCTTACTTTGATACTGCTTTTGTAGACTGCATTCTAAGGCTGAGAGAATCTCTTAGCCATATGCTTAGTAGCAACATAAATGAAATATTAGTCTTGACTGGTCTTTTCCCTTCTAGTAATCACACCAAACTGAACAATGGACATTTGCAAAAGGGGCAAGTAGTAGCAGCTCTACTTTCATCTGCAGCTCCAAGGATTTGGTTTTTATTATATTGTTTTGCAGAGTCATGTCCTTTCTGGCATAGAGTGGAGTGTGCATGCTTTATATTCTCCAGAAAGAAGCAAGAGACCAGTGGGTTGTTGCTAAGAGCTCTTAACTGTTCTCCTAGGCAGGTCTTTTTCTTTTTTTTTGCAATGGGGAAAACCATTTTGGATGTATAAACATTATGCTATGTTTAGTTATTTCATGAGGTTGGGTAGTTCCTAAATGTCAGTGGCTTTATATGACTATCATTACATTTTGCAATCTAGTCTGAACCTTACTGTAGGAGACGTAAGAGAAGCAAAAGTCTATTTAACATATTGGAAGGTTCCTTGTTCAGAGCTTAATCTTTCTGGAAAAAAAGTTGTTTGGACTGGTTTCTCAGCAATCAACTTGGGTTAGCTCATGTAGCACAAAGGCCATGAGGTAGGACCAGCTGTATTCAGGATTCAAGCAGTGATGTCATAAAGAACTTTCTCTCTTTCTCTGTCTCTAATTTTATCCCCATCTCTTGGTCCTTCTTTTGCTTATGATGGCTTTGTTCTTAGGCACATTTTTCTCTTGTGGCTCCATGATACACCAACAGATCTAAGCTTTACCTCTTGGCATAGGTTTACTTTAGGCAAAACCATAGGATTGAGTTTAAATGGACAGGCCTAGAGTAAATGGCCATTTTCAGATTTGGGAGGAATCTGAGAGCAGTTCCCCAGGGGAAATTAAAAATGCTGTATCAGAAAAATGTGAATGAATACCAGGATGGCAGTAACAACAGATACACACTACTGTGGGAAAGGTGCTCACCAGTTTCCAGCTGAATGATTCAAGTTTTGAGAACTCACATGACTATCTGTAAGTGGACCCAAGTTTCAGGGAATAGACTCACATAACTGAGCTTGGGGAGACTGATATAAACTGAGTATCCATTTATTATTTTACAGTAAGAACGTTTGAACAACCTCAGCTGCGAATGTTGACAAAACAGTTCATATTCCCCACTTAGGTAAACCACAAGGAAAGCCAAATCATAAGAAATGTGTTAAATGAAGATGGATCAGAAAACAGAGTACACAGTATCATGGTCCACAGTAGGGTCTGCCACAGGGACCAGGTAATTGGGATTTTTGGGGCCAGAGCAATATTATTCCTAGATGGCATATGGAGAATCTCTGAAATTTTAATGCTTTGGGCTTCCCTTTTGGCCAGAATTTATAAAAGTGTGGCTCCAACCAGCTGCATTGAAATCACCAGGCAACCTGATAAGACTAAGCAGCCAGCCCTGGCTTTGGGGAAGCAATTGCTGGCTCAGTTAGCTACTCCTTATGTTTGCTCTCTCTCCCTGCCTGACTCAGTCTTTCTTTCCTGGGATTATGTTTACTCCATCCTCCATCAGAAAAAAAAATTGCATACATCCTTTTGCCTCTCATATTTTTATGGTAATGGAGAACTAATGATTTTTTCCCTCTCACCAGCACTTGTGCCAGCACGTCTTTAGTTGTTTTAGTTAAATACTGTTGAATCCTTTAAGCCTCCAACTATAGATTTCTAAGCCTTTTAAGCCATTTGGGGCTCAGCATTTTTTTTTTCTTGCTAATAAGATTATAAGGTAGCCTTATTTTCCTTTTCTCTAAATTCTTGTGGGCTTCCATTGGCCACATCTATCACCAGCAATATCTTTTTCCAGGTATAGGATGAAAATCTCAAAGTTAGTGAAGCTTGTTCTGAAAGGCCAGTTGGCTGCCTTTGATTTTCTAGTCCTGCATCTACAGGTCTTAAGATGCCTTTTGGCTGTGGACTACTCTCAGCATCAAGCATTGCCACCTAATTCTCCTCTACCCACCACAGTGATTTCAATTCCAACACAATTGTCATCTCCTTATTAGTTCATCTCTGTTAAAGGTTAGAGATGGAGCAAAGGGCGTGCCAGTGATAATGCATGTCTCAGCTGTTTGTGGGCATGCAAGGATACAGGTAAGAGGACATTTTACTACAACGGCACTGACTAGCTGTAGAATTATTGAAGGTGTAACATATGAATGTGCCTCACTTTTCTTGTGTGCATTCATTTCTGGGCAAATTCTGGGAAGATAGCTCAACCATCTTATGTCGCACTCAAATATCTTTGGTCTTCACTACGTTACTGCCGAAATGTGTGGAAAAGCAATCCGAGTGGGCTCTTTCACCTTAGCAGTGTGTATGACCATTCCTCTTTTCCTATCCTTGTCTTGCTCTGATAGTTGAGAGCAACTGTCTCACCCCTGGACTAAAGTAATTGTCTCTTAACCGGTTTCTTTGCCAGTCTTGCCAGTTCCTCCTCTCTGGGGCATATGCCCCTGGCTTTAGTCCTAATTCCCCAAGATGGGAAAAGATCCCTACTGCTCCACAGCATTCTGTCACTGCTCAACTAGCATGTCTTTGATGTTTCAGCTACACTTCATTACTTGATATTTTTCCAATGAGCCATGCCTTTACCTGTGCTATTCTTTGTTTTCCTCTGTTCCATTAATGCCCATTATTCCTTCTAGAGCTAGTCCACACATCTCTGAGAAAGGTTCCCAGGCTGCCTCTTTCAGAGGCCAGTTAGCTGTCAGGCAATGCCCCGACCAGTTAACTTGGTGAACCTCTCACAGAGCAGGAGCTGATTCTTGTTTTGCAGGTCCAGAAATGTGTATTTTGCGAGTGCCCTCGGTGATTATCAGTATTCTCAGGACTAAAGTGAACTAATCAAATACATGGAGACAAAGGTTTACGCCCTAATATTTTATTGATTTTGTTTGTGAATTATAACTGCAAGGGAGTGTGGTACTACACATATGCGACACTGATTGAGGCAGGTCTGGGTTCATGCCTACTAGCATGTGAAGGTGGGCAGGTTACCAGAGCTCTCTAAACTTTAGTATATTTATATGTAGAATTGTGGAAATTATACTTTTTCTTACTGAGGAGTTTGGGGAATTAATGTCATTTTTAAGATTCCAGTCATTCACTTACTACTTCATAATTTTCAACATGTTCATATATTACCTGAATAGGATTTTTAAAATTGACTACTTTTTAATATTAGCTTCATGCAAAGTAATGATTTTTGTGAAATCATAGGGTTTGATATGCTAGCCATATACATAGGTATGCATGTGAAATATATAGTATCTAAATAAAGATAATTAGTTGCCAACAGTAGAACTTTTACTAAAGGATGTTACATAATGGCTGTAATTTCTGAAAGGTCCAGAGAATCAGGCTTGGGTGCATTAATGCAGGAGCTATGGCAGCTGAGAAGCACACAGCCAGGAAAATACCCGAAACCACAGAGCTTAAGTAGCAGCACCACAGTGCCCCACCACAGCTGCCTCAGAAGGGCCTTCCCTCCCCACCCCTGTGAGAAAATCTGAACTCCCACTCTTGGCTGTCAGATTACATTGTTCATTTGCACTTTGAAATTTTGTGAAGACATGTCTGCTTATAAAAACTTAGGTGACATGCCTGTACCATAGATGCAGGAGACTCCCGGGAGTCTTATTTGCATTTCCAACCTCTAAAGTAAATGAAGGCAACTACAAGGGGACTGAAATAACAGTTGAGTCGATATACAATATCGTCGGCCACATACATTACAATAAAAAATTTATTGGTATATCACCTAAAATCTTCATGTGTACAGAATACAAGGATCACATTGTAGGAAAAATGTGAATGAATGTATACATGGTACTGGATATGGAAAGCTCTCTCAATAGTAGGTGATATTTACATTATTGCAGTTCTCTTTTTTCATTAGAGTATCTTTTATGAGCAGTACAGGAAGGATACCACTGAGTTCTTCTTGTATTCACAGTCATAAGGGACCATGTGCTATGGTTTGAATGTGTCCCCCAAGTTCACGCATTGGAAACTTAATTGCCAATATGACAGTGTTGGGAGGTGGGGCCTCATAAGAGATAATTAGGTCATGCGGGTGCTGCCTTAATGCTTGGACTAATGTTATTATTGTGGGAGTGGGTTAGTTACTGTGAGCATGGGTTGGTTATGAAAGTGAGCTCAAGGCCAGGCACAATGTCTCACACCTGTAATCTCAGCACTTTTGAAGGCCAAGGCAGGTAGATCGCCTGAGGTCAGGAGTTCGAGACCATCCTGACGAACATGCAAAAAACCCTGTCTCTACTAAAAATACAAAATTAGCTGGGTGTGGTGGCACATGCCTGTAATCTCAGCTACTCAGGAGGCTGAGGCAGGAGAGTTGCTTGAATCAAGGAGACAGAGGTTGCAGTGAGCCAAGATTGCGTCATTGCACTCCAGCCTGGGCAACAAGAGCGAAACTCCGTCTCAAAAAAAAAAAAAAAAAAAAAAAGTGAGCTCACGCCCTTCTTGCTTGTTCACCTTGACCCTCTTTTGCCCTTTTCCACCTTGCAGTGCAAAGGCCCTTGCCAGAGCCTGGAAAGTTCAAGAGCATGGTAATCTATAGTCACTATGCATTATCTATGCATAAAATGGCAGGCAGGAGATAAAAATAGATGTTATTAGCATATAATTAATTTAACATGTTTATAGTGCTTTTAAGCAAAGTAAAAGTATTACTTTTAATGCTCCTGGACTTCCTAACTTCCAGAACTGTGAGCCAAATAAATTTCTGTCCATTATAAATTAGTCTGTAGTATTCTGTTATAGAAACACCAAACAGGCTGAGACACCATGTGAGGTAGACTGGCATAGTGATGAAGCACATGGACTTGGGAATTAAACCGCTTGGGTTCCAATCCTGGATCTACAACGAACTGGCCTTTTGGACTTGGAAATTTCTATGCATTTCTCTGTGCCTCAGTTTATTCATTTGTAACATCGAGGTAATAGTATCTACTTTATAACATAGCCATGAATATTAACAAGTGAATATTTTAAAGTTTTCAAAATTAATACTTTTACTTTGCTTAAAAGTACTATAAACATGTTAAATTCATTATATGCTAATAGCATCTATTTTTTATCTCCTATTCACCATTTTATGCATAGATAATATATAGTGACTATGGATTAATTACTCTCAGTGATTTTTCTCCAGTCACTCCTGAACAGGAGACAACTTTTGTTGTAGTTTATATGGATTAGCTCTGATATGCCGTATTTGTTGTGTGAAATCAAAGACTGTTGTAATAACTTCTCCCTCAGTTGGTGTTATCATCTTCGTGTTCTTCTCTTTTATGTTCTGGATGACACTGTTTTCACTGGAATATTCCCATCAGTTGTGTTCTAGAGATTTAGACTGAGGAGTCTATAAATTCCATTAGATGCAGACCCACAGATAAGCCTGTGGGATGTCTTTAAGTAGCTTGATTGCATTGTCCATTATTCGTTTTTAAATTTCTTTACATTTGAGTAACTTGTTACATGGCCGTCCTATTGATGTATTCAGTCTTCTCTAAATTTGTATTTTAGACTTTATCCTGATGTTTGATGGCTCCTTGTTCGTATTTTTGCTATTATAGCTTATTGTTTTAATAATCTTTTTAGAACCTGGTTCAGTGTGAATTCAAAAGAGCCAGATCATTTACAGTCCTTTAGGCCTGAGTGATGCCCAACTCTAGGGTTTCTGCCTATGCTTACCGTCTCCTCTCTTCATCCCCACATTCTCTTCTCTAGAAAATAAATACACATGTCAGCTGAACATCACATTCAAGACCATTCACAACTTACATTTGTCCTTGAGACCTTTGAGAGCGGGTCGTAAGCTCAGTTCATTGTTGTGCTCCCATTGCCTGGTACAGTGCCTGATCCACAGCAGATGTTCCATAATTATGAATTAAATTGAATGCTACATACAAATAAAGTGATTTCAAGATAGAAGAGAACAATGTTAAGTATCTACTTCAAGCAATGGAAAATTAACTACACTTAAAACTTGAGTTAGCAAACAACTAAAAAAAATAGACAAAATCTGGTTCCCTCATTTTTGTACACAGTGACATGAGGTTTCATTTAATATGTCTGGATGCTAGATACTGTTTTTCCCTTCAAGTTTCTCAAGATGGGGCAACCCTAATATCTACAATTTTCCTGGCATGTTGACTTACTGCCCTGGTTTTATTCTCTCTTCTCATTATGAAAACACGATTTTTGTTTTCTGTGAGGATCTAAGAAAGGCATTTTAAATTGATTATTCAGACTAGGTAAAATTATCTTGCTCTGGGCATCTTTGTTGATGGGATCTATTTTGAGAGTAGGTATGCTCTATCAAGGTATCTCTCTTGCTATCCGTCACCATTGGTAGAGCTAATCTCTTATGAATTTTAAAGGCTGTGTGTGTGTGTGTGTGTATGTGTGTGCCAGAGAGAAAAAGGGAAGATCTTTAACGTAGCCTGTTAAAATGAATCCTTCCACAAGGAGACAAATACCATGAGTTGTTATTAAACAACAAAATCCCCCTCACTTATGCAGTTAAAGTAGAGGAAAACACCAAGAAGAATGCTTGAAAGAACAGATTAATCAGTGCCAATAGTGGACCTTCCTCATTTCAGGTTTGTTAAGGACTAGCTTTTGTGGATTTTTGACAAAAAGCACTAGGGCAATGAGACTGACCTGTGTCCACTCTGCTCCAACCCTGTGTGGTGGAGCAAGCTTCCTTTGACGTGTTCTCTAAGTGAGAGGCTGGTTTGGGGTAAGAGGAAATCGACTTAGAATTTTTTCCAACTGCCCAGAGAGATTAATATCTTTAGAAAGAGCTTGAAGACACCGTAGGAATTAAAAAAAACTTGGTGACAATTTAATAGTAGAAAGAAAAAAGTGGGTCACTTTTAAACCTTCAGAGGAGTCAGGCTCTGTGAAAATTAAAAGTGGTCCAAGGGAAGTTGTTTAAAAGTGCAAAACTTACTTTAGTTTTGAAAGTGAACTGAAGTTCTGGAACTGCATTTCTTGTAAAAGGTATGGGTATACATCCTGCTAAGCCACCAGATACAAGAAGGCTGGTTCTTTCCCTCCTTCCCTTCTTCCTTCCTGTCCCCGTGATATCCATACCCCTTAGCACTATGCCCAGGAGCCAGTTAATTTGTAAGAAATGTATGTTACATGAATGACTGGTGAATGAATCTGGCATAAATCTCAGTTCAATTGCCAAACACAGACTGGAGACTGGAAGAAATGGTATACATTTCAGAGATATAAACGTTTTAGCTGGCTGTGATTACTCATGAATTTCTTTAACGTGTCACTGAGTGACTTGTCTGAAGGCAGGAGGAACAGTACAGAAGGTTGGGTTTTAGAAAAGATGCAGAAGCTGATCATCTGAGGAATTCCCTAAATTAGCATTTCTATGTATAACTTTGGAAGGAATTCTAAACGTTAAATGAGGCTGATAATTTGCTTAAAAATTTCCAATTTCTCTTTGAAGACTCACAAATTTCATTTTTCATTGAAATATGCTGCTGTGTAAAGTTCAGGACTAAATTCACCTTATTTACTTGGCAGTTGAACCTGGAAATAAAAATGTCATATTGGCAAGCACAAATATGTATTTCTGTATATGGTAGATTGTGAAGTTGGCCACAAATCCTTCTCACCCTTCCATTCATATGCTCACAATGGGCCATCACAGATCCTGTTATAGAGGTAGAGCCCATGTCCTTATTCCTTGAACTGGTTTGGCCAGGTGACTTGCTTTTTAGCTAAGGGGGCATTAGCAGATATGTCCCAAACAGAGTCTTGAAAAGTGCTTGCACACTGGGACTTGTCTTTTGCTACTCTGCAGACCCATGCTGCTACTTCTATGTGAAGAAGCCTGGACCAGCCTATTGGATGACGAAAGAATACCTGGCCCACCTGACAGCCAGCAGCATAGCCACTTAGCTCATCACAGATGTGTGATTGAGCCCTTGTAAGACCAGCAAAGAAACACCTAGTTGTTCCCAGGCTAAATTGCGAGCCAAATAGTTGTTTTAAGTGTGTATTTACTAGATGTAGAATAGTTTGTTATGCAGCGATACTAATAGTTTGTGAAGCAGCAATAACTCATAAGCCCTGGTACTGCTGTGCAGGAATTCCACTCTTCCTTAAATTCTTCCTCAGTAGTTCTGGGAGTCCCAGGTGGATATTGTGGATGCTCTCTGAGGTTTAATCCTCTTGGCCTTCATGCCTCACCTACACTCCTCCTCTTTGGTTCAGGGTTCCTCTGCTAATGGTATCTTTGGTAGTTGATGCCCAATGGGGCAGGTGTGCTGCTGCTGGCACTGGAGATGACAGCCTTCCTGGTATCTACTAGAGATCCCCACACTGTGATGTGCAATCCAACTCATGTTGGGATCTCTGCTATACCATAATTAGGATAGAATGAGAGAGATGTTGCGGAGTGAGTGGAAAGAGGAATAATAACAAAAAGAGAATAGATGTGATTTGAGAGCTGGAGGGTCCTTAGACACCAGGTGTTTCGATCCTTACACAAAAAGCTTATGTTACTGGCCAAAGGTCCCATGATATGAGTGTCAGATCTGGGATCAGAACAAAATCTCCTCATTCCGAATATAGCTCTTATTTCCATTTCATTTAAATCAGTTTTGTTTTACCTAAGTCACTTAAGTTTTCCAAAAGAAGAAGGTAGATTTTTAAAGAACTTTTTAATAGTGATAAATGAAAAGCCTGGGGTATGACGAGTTACCCTTAGAAAATAATTTGAATGCAATGGTAAAAAGATGCCCATTTTCCCTTTTACATTTGTATCCCTCTATTTCAATGGCTGTGTTTTATTTGAGAAGTGCTTTGGAGATGGAGCTATCACTTGGCAGGCTCTGCAACATTTGGAGACCTAAGCATCCTCTTCTCCCAGCCAACAGGGTTGTAAGCAGTTGGAATGGAACATTCAGTGGAAACTTATACCAATATTAGTGGGGGTTTGCATTAGCTTGCATACTGTATAGGGAGCACACTAGGGGGAACTCCAGAATCACTCCAGCATTACTGAGACCTCATGTGGAAGTGTGGCTTAGTATGGTAGAGAGATACTTCAGGTGCTGACAACCACAGCTGCCACATCCTATTTGTGAGGCCTTCCAGTAGGGGTATAGTATAGGGGCAGCGGAGTATACAGGATATGGGATACCTGACAACACTGGATACTCACATACTAGTTTCAAAAGGTCAAGGACACTTCCCTGGGTCTTGAGGGGCTGCAGCTCTTCTCCATTCTGTACACTCTAATCAGGCGGTAGGTGGCCCTTTTAAAGCATTCCCTTCTTCAATTCCTACTTCAGTATGATATTATAATTGTCACTAGCTTCATTTGGGGAATTGCAGACAAGCAGGGAGCTGGAACTGCCTGAGGGAGGAGTACAGAACTGTGCTTTGCAGAAAGCCTCAAGAGCATTAGAGCAGTTACACTGAGGCAGAGGCAAAGCAGATGTGAAAACTGGAGAACATTTCTCTGTCCCATGTGGGGGAGCCTCATTGTGGCAGAGCATCAGAGAAGGCGGGTGGTGAAGGCTTGCTCTTCTCCTTCTCACCTACTCTCTTTGTGCCATTGAAAACAGATCAGGAGAGACTTTAGTTAGAAAAATGTATTTGTTTTAGGTGTATTTTTGAAATATTCCCAAGCTTTTCTTTCTGGGCATAGTCTTTGATGTACGTTATTGATTTAATAATTCTGGAAAAAATATTACTTGAGGAAAATGATCAGTACAGTTACAGTGCAGATCTGAGGAGACTATCCATTGTGCAAATATAGTGCGGAAAAATCAGGGTGGTCTAGTCATAACATTTCAATTTCAAGCTTCTGATGGATATTAAAATGATTAAAATGGATTTAAAAAATAATGAAAAATACCTTGAGGGTGTCATTTTAAATTAGGAAACCCAAACTGAGACTTGAATCAGTGATTTAAGGCAAATTAGAATACAGAACATGTATGACCAACAAAGCAATGACCTTGATGGAATTGAAAATGAGAGGCTTGTCCTGCTGACACAAACTAAAGGAGCTTTGTTTCTTGACTTGATTTCCTGTTTACATCACTAATTCAGAGATTTGGTGTTTATTCGGCACCTGTCTTGTGTCATCAGCAAGTGTGGTACCAGGAATGTCAGAAGGGAAGGTACTATCCACGATCCTTTCTTCACACTCTGAGCCCCTGATGAAAACAGATGATCAGCAGGGCACCAGAAGTGGAACCTTCTTTGAAACTGGAGTGGAAAGATAAATCAGTTCCTGTGGAGGTGAGATTTCATAGAAGAGAGAGTAGTTTGAGTTGTTACAAGCTGATAGAAGTTGGAGATGGCTATATCTCTCATAGGGGACAGCCTGAAGAATAAGGCTTAGAGGAATATTTGGAGACTCGTTTTGTTTCTGTTATGGCTGAGACATAGTTGGGTAGAAGGAGGTATTGGTGGCAGAAAAGGAGGCAAGAAAATGTAGAAGTAGGTCATATTGCCAGGGGTTTAGTATTCCCAATCAGGAATCTGGACTTGATACATCATATTTGATTACCTCTGCCTGCAGAACACCTGGTATCATGTGCAGATGGGGTACTTGCCACAATTATTAGCAAGAAAGAAGAATGTGTCATCTTTTTTTTTTTTTGGTATGTGTTTATCAACTGTATTCAGTTGGAAATTGAATTGGAAGTTCCTTTTGTGGTGTGGAGATTTGGGTTTGGACTTGACTTTAATGACCCAAGTACATTGATTCTTTCCACTACCCTAGTCTCAAATATACCCCAACACCTAACAGTCTTTGTAAAAACCTACACAGAGGCATTGACTCACCAATTTCCTGGGTAAAGTCAAGGAAACTTTGTATTAAAAATAAACTTGTTTTTTTCTGCTTCATCAATCGAAGGAAAGAGAGTTTTAATGATTTTTGCAATTCACACAATCTAGCAGAATTTTGAATGTATTGTAATAAAACTTTGAATCCAAAGTTAGTCATTCAAAAATATAAGTAGGCAAGCAACAAATATAGTACAGCATTATTAGTCATGAAAAAATAGAAATCAATTATTTTACTAGTGAGATATAAAATATAATCATGATCAAGTTAAGCTCTTATAAGCAACATAGCAGAGTAGAAATAGCATGAGCTTAAGGGTAGGGTAGCTCAAATGCTAGCTCTTCTCTTTTCTAACTCTATGAGCCTTAGCAATCTTTTTACTCTCTAAGTCTCAATACTCTAGGATAGGTATAATAATACCCACTATATAGGGTCATTCAGGAATAGTTATTGTTCTTTTTTTTAATTCAGTAGAACATAGAACAATACTCCATAAAGACAAATGTCAGGTTTGATTCTGCTTAACTTGGTGTCTGGCACATAGTAGGCACTCAGTAAGTGTTTAGGGAGTGGAGGGAGTCTTAAAGATCGTCTACTGCAGCAGTTCCCAAATGTTTCCTGCTGCAACTATCAGTTTTAAGAGGAAAATCAATAAACAATAGATACTTAATGTGTGTGTGTGTGTGTGTGTGAGAGAGAGAGAAGGTGAGGATGGAGGAAAGAACAGAGAAGAGTAGAGAGAGAGATAGACAGAAGGTGGGGATGGGGGAAAGAACAATAGGATCTTCATATGTAACTTAGATTGTCCTAGTCCACTCTGTCTCCTGTCTACATTAACTTTCAGCTGGCTTCCCTCTTACTCTCCTGAGTTTCATGACTTTGAATTTACCTATATGGAAGGAACTCTGGTGGATTCACATATACTTGCTATTGCTTGGAGATGATGTTAGTCCCTTGGAGCTTCTTTCCTGAAATTCTGGGCAGAAAATGACTGGTGTATCCTCCAGGCTCTTCTGCACAGTGCCAGAATCTAAGCATGAATATTCTACTGAATGATCATGGGTGAGACATTTGAAAACTAGAGTGAGAAAGCAACTTGCTCAAGGTCATGCATTTAATTAGCAGAACTTATTGCACATTCCTATTCTGATTTTGCTATCCAGGGAATCCTAGCTTTACAAAATGAGTTGGGATTTTTTTTCTACATCATCTATTTCCTGAAAGAATTTATGTGAGATCTGCTATATGTGTTTGAGAGAGCTTACCAGTGAAATTTTCCTGGCCTGGAGATATCTGTGTGGGAGTGTGGGAAGGTTTTTATTTATACATTTAATTTGGTAGATGCAGGGCTATTCAGGTTATCTGTTTCTTTCATGTAAGTTTTGAATTTTTCAAGGAATTTGCTCATGTTTTCTACTTTGACAAACTTATTGGCATATAATTATTTATAATCTGATCATCTCAATTGATTTAGAAAAAGCATTTAACAATATTCAAAATCTTTCCATGGTAAAAACACTAAACAAAGTAAGAATAGTAGGAACTACCTCAACATAATAAAAGCCATATCAGAAAAACCAATAATTAACATGATACTCGATAATGAAAGACTGAAAGCTTTTCCCCTCCCATCAGAAACAAGGCAAGGAGCTTGCTTTTGCCGCTTCTATTCAACATAGTATTTAAAGTGCTAGGCAGAGCCATTAGCTAATAAAAATAAATAAAAGATGTCCACATTGGAAAAGAATAAGTAAAATTATCTCTGTTCAGAGATGATATGATCTTATATGCAGAAAACCCTAAAGATTCCACACAAAACACTTAGAACTAAAAAGTGAATTCAGCAAAGTAGCAGGATACAAGTTCAAAATACAAAAACCAGTTGCGTTTTTGTATACTAATAATTAATAATGCGAAAAGAAAATTATAAAAATAATTTCATTTACAATAGCATCAGAAAGTATAAAAAACTTAGGAATTAACTAATAAGGTGAAAGACCTATACAATGAAAGTTACAATTTATGGTTGAAGAAATTAGACATAAATAAATAGAAATATCTTATGCTCACAGATTAGAAGACAGTATTAAGGTGTCAGTTCTACCCAAAGAAATTAACAGATTCAATGCAATCCCTATTAAAATCCCAATGATGCGTTTTGTAGAAACAGAAAAACCTATCCTAAAACGTATATGGAATCTCAAGGCACCCCTAATAGCCGAAATAAAATTGAAAAGGAAAAAAATGGAAAGACTCATACTTCCTCATTTCAAGTCTTATTACAAAGGTGTAATCAAAACAATGTAGTACGGGCATAGAGACATACAGACCAATGAAATTGAATAGAGTGCAGAAATAAA
The DNA here is from genome assembly GCA_963573385.1 of Cacajao melanocephalus. NCBI lineage: Eukaryota > Metazoa > Chordata > Mammalia > Primates > Pitheciidae > Cacajao > Cacajao melanocephalus. Next base: position 76,454 of record CAUYLG010052081.1, on the reverse strand, counting down.
CCCTTCTATATATAGTCAAATAATTTTTGACAGACTGCTAAGACCATTCAATGGAAAAAACCAGTGCTTTCAAGAAAAGATGCTGGAAAAATTTTGTGTCCCATTGTGTATGCAAAAGAATGAGGGTGGACCTGGATCTAACACCATATACAAAAATTAACTCAAAATGCATCAAAGACCTAAATGTAAGTCCTAAAACTCTTAGAAGAAAACATTGCAAAAGTGTCACAACACTAGATTTGGCAGTGACTGCTTAGGTATGACAGAAAAGGCGTGGGCAACAAAAGAAAAAGTAAACAAATCAATTTCATAAAAATTTTAAAAGTTTGTACTTTGAAAGACAGCATCAGTGGAATTAAATGACAACCTATAAAATGGGAACAAATATTTGCAAATCATATTTCTGATAAGGGATTTATATCTAGACTATATAGGGAACTCTTTATATTCAACAAAAACAAACAAATTCTAAAATGGGCAAAGGATTGAATAGACATTTCTCCAAAGAAGATAAAAAATGTCCAATAAGCACATGAAAAGATGCGTAAGGCTGGAGGCAGTGACACCAGCACCTTGGGAGGCCAAGGCCAATCCTAGCACCTTGGGAGGCCAAGCCAGGAGGATAGCTTTAGCCCAGGAGTTTGAGACCAACCCTGGCATCATAGCAAGACTTAGCTGGGCATGGTGGCGTGCACCTGTAGTCCTAGCTGCTCAGAGGCTGAGGTGGGAGGATTACTTAAGCCCAAGAGGTCAAGGCCACAGTGAACTATGATTGTGCCACTACACTCCAGCCTGGGTGATAGAGTGAGACCCTATCTTAAAACAAATAAAAGAAAAGAAAAGTTGCTGAACATTAGTAGTCATTAGGGAAATGCACATCAAAGCTGCAAAGGGATATTACTTCAAACTCATTAGGATGGCTGCAATAAAACAAAACAAAATAAGTGTTGGTACAGATGTTGAGAAATAGGAAACTCTTCTACAGTGTTGGTGGTAATGTAAATTGGTATACCTACTGTGGGAAGCAGTATGGAAATTCCTAAAATAATTAAAAACAGAATTACCACATGACCCAGCATTTCCACTTCTGGGCATATGACTAAAAGAAAGCAAGGTCCTGAAAAACATGCTTATAACAGCATTATTCACAATAGCTCAAAAGAGGAAGCAACCTAAGCAACCATCAGCAGATGAATGGAAATGTGGTATATAGACACAATGGAATATTACTCAGTCTTAAAAAGGAATGAAATTGTGATATATGTTATGACATGGATGAACCTCGAAGATATTATGCTAAGTGAAATAAGCCAATCACAAAAGACAAATCCTATATGATTCTACTTATACAAGACACTTAGAATAGTCAAAATCATAGCCACAGAAAGTAGAATGGTGGTTACCAGGAACTGGTGGAGAAAGAAATGAGGACTTATTGTTTAATGGGTATAAAGTTTGTTTTACAACATGAATAGAGTTATAGAGATGGATAGTGGTGATGGTTGTACAATATTATGACTATTTTTATAGCATTGAACTTTATACTTAAGAATGGTAAATTTTGTCATATGTATTTTACCACAATATAAATTTGAAAAATATTTATAATATAGTCTTTATTGTTCATTTGATTCTGTAGGATGTGTATATAGTAATATATTGTAATGTCTTTCTTTTTTTTCTTATTCTATCTATAGATTTATTCTTTGAAAATTTTGATTTCCCATTCTGTTGGTTGCCAGTTCACTCTAAGGATAGTTTCTTTTGCTGTGCAGAAGCTCTTAAGTTTAATTAGATCCCATTTGTCTATTTTGGCTTTTGTTGCCATTACTTTTGATGTTTTAGTCATGAAGTCCTTGCCTATGCCTATGTCCTGTATGGTATTGCCTAGGTTTTCTTCTAGGGTTTTTATGGTGTTAGGTCTTATGTTTAAATCTTTAATCCATCTGGAGTTAATTTTTGTAGAAGGTGTAAGGAAGGGATCCAGTTTCAGCTTTCTGCACATGGCTAGCCAGTTTTCCCAACATTTATTAAACAGGGAATCCTTTCCCCATTGCTTGTTTTTGTCCAGTTTGTCAAAGATCAGATGGTTGTAGATGTGTGGCATTATTCTGAGGCCTCTGTTCTGTTCCACTGGCCTATATCTCTGTTTTGGTACCAGTATCATGCTGTTTTGATTACTATAGCCTTGTAATATAGTTTGAAGTCAGGTAGCGTGATGCCTCCAGCTTTGTTCTTTTTGCTTAGGATTGTCTTGGCTATGTGGGCTCTTGTTTGGTTCCATCTGAAATTTCAGGTGTTTTTTTTTTCCCAGTTCTGTGAAGAAGGTCAGTGGTAGTTCAATGGGGAAAGCATTGAATCTATAAATTACTTTGGGCAGTTTGGCCATTTTCACGATATTGATTCTTCCTAACGATGAGCATGGAATGTTTTTCCATCTGTTTGTGTCCTCTCTTATTTCCTTGAGAAGTGGTTTGTAGTTCTCCTTGAAAAGGTCCTTTATTAGTTGTATTCCTAGGTATTTTACTGTCTTTGTAGCAGTTGTGAATGTGAGTTTGCTCATGATTTGGCTCTCTGTTTGTCTGTTATTGGTGCAAGCTACCCATCTGACAAAGGGCTAATATCCAGAATCTACAAAGAACTAAAACAAATATACAAGAAAAAGCAAACAACCCCATCAAAAAGTGGGCAAAAGACATGAACAGACACTTTTCAAAAGAAGACATTTATGTGGCCAAAAAACATGAAAAATTGCTCATCATCACTGGTCATTAGAAAAATGCAAATCAAAACCACATTGAGGTACCATCTCATGCCGGTTAGAATGGCGATCATTAAAAAATCTGGAGGCAACAGATGCTGGAGAGGATGTGGGGAAATAGGAATGCTTTTACACTGTTGGTGGGAGTGTAAATTAGTTCAACAATTGTGGAAGACAGTGTGGTGATTCATCAAGCATCTAGAAACAGAAATACTGGCCAGGATGATCTTGATCTCTTGACCTCGCCCGCCTTGGCCTCCCAAAGTGCTGGGATTACAGGCGTGAACCACCGTGCCCAGCCCATTGTATATCTTCTTTGGTGAGGTATCTGTTAAGATCGCTTTCTCATTTTTAAATTGGGTTGCTTGTTTTTTTACCATTGAGTTTTAAGAGTTCTTTCTATATTTTGGATACAGGTACTTTGTCAGATATGTATGTAAATATTTTTTCCCAATGTCATCTATCTTTTAGTATTCTTAATAGTGTAATTCACAGAGCAGACAATTTTAATTTTAATGAAGTGCTACTTATCACGTTTTCTGGTCATGAATCATACTTTTGGTGTTTATCTAAAAAATCATCATAGAATACAAGGTCACCTAGATTTTCTTCTGTTCTCTTTGCGATGTTTTATGGTTTTTGGTTTTACAACTAGGTCTGTCATTCATTTTGAGTTAAGTTTTATGAAAGGTATAAAATCTGTGTCTAAATTTTTTTTTGCATGTCCAATTGTTCTAGCACCATTTTTGAAAAGACTGTCTTCTCCTTTGAATTGCCTTTCCTCCTTTGTCAGTAATCAATTGACTCTACTTGTGTGGCCTATTTCTGATCTTTATATTCTGTTTCATTGATACATATTTGTTTGTTCTTTAGCTAGTACCATGTTGTCTTGATTACTATAGCTTTAGAGTAAGTTTTCAAGTCAGATAATGTCTGTTCTTACATTTTCTTCTTCATTTTAGCTAGTATTATGCTTACTCTTCTGGGTCTTTTGCCTTTGCATATAACTTTAGCATTAGCTTATTGATTTCTACAGAGCAGCTTATTGGGACTTGATTTTAGTTGCATTGAATCTATGGGGCACACTGGGAATAACTGACATCTTAATGAGTCTCTCAAATAAATTATGTCTTTAATTGGTCTCACTAGATTTGGTAGTTTTTTCCATATAGATCCTGTACATATTTTGTTAGATTGATACTTAGGTATTTCATTTTTTGGTGTTATTTTAAATGATCTTGTGTTTTTAACTTTAGTTTCCAATTGATCATTGATGGTATATCAGGAAAAAATTGACTATTATATATAACTTTACATCCTACAACCTTAGTATAATTTCAGATTTTAAAAATTGATTTCCAAATAAATTCTGTTATATAACAGAACACACTGTTAAATTTGTACTTTTTAAAATTTATTGAGACATGTTGATGATCTAGCATATAATCTAAGTTGGTAAATGTTTCAAGTGTACTGGAAAATAATTTTGAGTTACTACTTTGTAAATATCAGTTAAGTCAATTGGGTCATAGTGTTTTATTTTTAAAGTTTCCTTTATATTTACTAATTTTTGTATTTGATTCCATTAGTCACAACAAAGAGTTGCTGAAATCTCTAGTAATAGTTATTATCTTTTTTTCAGTTCTGTTCATTTTCCTTTATATATTTTGAAGTACTGTTATCTGGTACTTACACACTGAGAAGTCTTATGAATTTTTGAAGAATGTACTCTTTTTTCAGCATAAAATGTCAATCTTTATCCCTGATAATATAATTAGTCTTAACATCTAATTTGTCTGGTATTAGTATAGCAACTGCAGCTTTTCTTTGATTAAAAATTCCATTGCATACTCTTTCTTCCTTTTCTTTCTTTATCCAATTTGCCATCTCTCCCTTCCTTCCTGTTTATTTTTTAACCTTTTGCTATGTTTATATATAATGTGCATTTCTTGTAGACAGTATATAGCTGTATGTTTGCTCATTCTAAAATCTTTACCTTTTAAATAGGATGATTATTCTTTTTATTTACTTATTATTTTTATTTTTTTCAAGTTTTATTTTAGATTTGGGGGTATATGTGCAGGTTGGTTTACTAGGTATACTGTGTCATGCTGGGGTTTGGGGTATGAATGATCCTGTCACCCAGGGACTGAGCAGAGTACCCAATAGTTATTTTTAAGTTTCTATCCTTTACCTTAACCTCACCCCTCTAGTAGTCCTCAGTGTCTACTGTTGCCATTTTTTTTTTTTGTTTTTTGAGGCAGAGTCTCACTCTGTCACCAGGTGCCAGGCTGGAGTGCAGTGGTGCGACCTCGGCTCACTGCAGCCTCCGCCTCCTGGGTTCAAGCAGTTCTCCTTCCTCAGCCTCCTGAGTAGCTGGGACTATGGGCACATGCCACCATGCCCAGCTAATTTTTTTGTATTTTTAGTAGAGGCAGAGTTTCACCATGTTGGCCAGGATGGTCTCGATCTCTTGACCTTGTAATCTACACCTCGGTCTCCCAAAGTGCTGGGATTACAGGCGTGAGCCAGTGCTCCCGGCCTACTGTTACCATTTTTATGTCCACGAGTATCCAGTGTTTACCTCCCACTTATAAGTGAGAACATGTGGTATTTGGTTTTCTGTTCTTGCGTTAATTTGCTTAGGATAATGGCCTCCAGCTGCATCTATGTCATTGCAAAGGACATAATCTCATTTTTTTTTATGGCAAGTAGTATTCCACAATGTATATGCACCATATCTTGTCCACCACTGATGGGTCCCTAGGTTGGTTCTATGTCTTTACTATTGTGAATAGTATTCTGATGGACACGAGAGTGAATGTGTCTTTTTGATAGAATGATTTGTTTTCTTTTGGATATATACCCAGTTATAGGATTGCTGGGTCAAATGGTAGCTCAGTTTTAAGTTCTTTGAGAAATCTCCATACTGCTTTGCACAGTGGCTGAATTAATTTACATTCCCACCAACAGTATATGAGTTCCCTTTTCTGTGCAGCCTCACCAGTATTCATTGTTTTTGACTTTTTATAGTAGCCATTCTGATTGGTGTGAGATGGTATCTTATCATGGTTTTGTTTTGCATTTCTCTGATGCTTAGTGATGTGGAGCATTTTTTCATTTTGTTGCCAACTTGTATGTTTCTTTAGAGAAGTGTCTGTTAATTTGCCCATTTTTAAATGGGTTTATTTGTTTTTTCCTTGTGAAGTTCCTTGTAGGTTCTGGATATTAGATCTTTGTTGGATGCATAGCTTGTGACTATTTTCTCTCCCATTCTGTAGTTTTGTGTTTACTCTTGATAGTTTCTTTTGTGGTGCAGAAGCTTTTTAGTTTAATTAGATCCCACTTGTCAATTTTTGTTTTTCTTGCAGCTGCTTTTGAGAACTTAGTCGTGAATTATTTCCCAAGGCTGATACCCAGAATGGTGTTTACTAGGTTTTCTTCTAGAATTCTTACAGTTTCAGGTCTTACATTTAAGTCTTTAATCCATCTAGAGTTAATTTTTGTATATGGTGAAAGGTAGGAGGCCAGTTTTTTTATTCTGCATATGACTAGCCAGCGATATCAGCTCCATTTATTGAATTAGGTAGTCCTTCCCCCTTGCTTATTTTTGTCAACTTTGTCAAAGATCAGATGGCTGTAGGTGTCAGAGTTCATTTTTATTTATGTGATCTTTGATATGGTTGTGTTTGTATCTACCTCTTTCTAAAATTCATCTTATTTATTTTCTGTTCCTGTTTTTCTTTTTTTCTTGCCTCCATTTGGATTGAGTAAATTTAGTATTCCATTTTATATTTTCTCTTGGCTTATTAACTACCTCATTTTATGTTTTAGTGTTTGTTATAGAGATTATAATATTATCTTTAACTTCTCACAGTTTGTCTTTAATAATTTTATATTACTTCTCATATAAGAACCATATAAGAATATAGTTCAGTTTTTCCTCTCTAATTCCTTGTACTATTCTCAGTTGTATATTTTATTTCTTTGTGGGTTATAAATCTCATGTTTCTTAACATTGCTATTATTTTTTATAGTTTGCAGATTCTATGTGATATTTTTCTTCAGTTTATTTTCTTCCTTTATTATTTTCTTCCTTTAAACTATCTTTAGTGTGAATCCACTGGCAATGGGTTCTCTCAGCTTTTATTTTTTTTCAGGAAAAAAATCGTGTTTCACTTTCATTTTTGAAGGAGATTTTGACTGGATATAAAAATACATATTTATAGTTTTTCTCTTTCAGAATTTTATAAACACACATTTATTGTTTTATGACGGCTGGCATTGCTTCTAAAATGATGTTGGGCTGTGATTCTTATCTTTAGTCCCCTAAAAGTAATATGTCTTGTTTCTCTGGTTGATGTTGAGATTTTTTTCATCATTTATTCTCAACAGTCTTACTAAGATTATGATGTGCTTTGATAGTATTTGTATGTATGTTTATCCTACTAATGGATTTTCTTTTTTTTTTTTTTTGAGCTTATTTTTCTGCCCCACATTTTCAATTCTATTGTACTGGGACTCCAGTTAAATCTGTGTTAGAAGTCATTGAAACTCTGTCCATTGTGTTTTCTGCTTTTTTGTTCCTTTGAAAACACATGGTTAGTATCTATTGTCTTTCGTTAAGTATTCTTATCATTTCTTATCCAATATCTAATCTGCTGTTAAGCTCGAGTGCATTTTCATTTTATTTTTTGGTTGTTGTTTGTTTATTCTGATATGGAGTCTCACTGACACCCAGGCTGGATTGCAGTGGCACAATCTCAGCTCAATGCAACCTCCACCTCCCTGGTTAAGGTGACTCTCTTGCCTCAGCCTCCCAAGTAGCTGAAACTCCAGGCTTCTGCCACCACGCTCAGCTATTTTTTTATTTTTAGTAGAAGCAGGTTTTTGTTTGTTTGTTTTGTTTTGTAGTAGAAGCAGGGTTTATACCATGTTGGTCAGACTGGTCTGGAACTCCTGACCTCAAATAATCCACCCACCTTGGCCTCCCAAAGTGCTGGGATTACAGGCATGAGCCACTGTGCCCAGCCATATCTTTAATTTTAAATATTGTAATATCGGTTTTAAAAAATTATTCTCACTATACTGAGTTTTTTTTATTAAATGTATTTATAATAGATGCTTTAACGTTTTTGTCTGTTAATTCTATCACCTGTCATTTCTATCAGTTATCAGTGATAGTTTTCAGCTTCTTTTTATATCTTGTAATTTTTTATTGAATGCTATATACTATAAATGGTGTGCTACCAAGTGTTTGGATTTTTTTGTCTTCCTTTAAAAATAGTTGAGTTTTGTTCTGGCAGTTAACTGCTAATGAATGAGCTTGATACTTTTGAGACTTAAGTTTTGTTTGGGTAGATCTAGAATAGCCATTATCATAGGGCTAGTTTACCTATGGGATTCTAGACCTGGCTTAGTTCTATTCCTAAGATAAATGTTCCAGATGATCAGTGACCTCTTCAATCTGGCTCACCAGCACTGGAATGTCTCCCAACCCAGTGGGAGCTCCAGTTGTTTAGTGTACAAAAGCATAGGTATTTTTAAATTTATAATTGTTCTTTGGCAGGCCTTGTGGAATCTCATCTTACTCATGTGCAGTTTGGTAGTCAAGCAAAAATTCAGGAGAAATCTTAAGCAAATTTATAGAATGCTTTTCTTGTAAATTTCAAATTGCCAATTCCAGCTGCCTGTGTCCCCCTGAATTTAAATCTCTGTTTCCCTAGATTAGAGAAATTGCTTTTTTTCTTTTGTATTTCTTCTCCATAGAATGAGGTCTGAAAAATGCTTTAGGCAAAAAGCTAAGGCAACAATAATTTCAATTTTTATTTGAATCTGTAGCTTGTGCTTATAATGGCACATAATGTGGGTTAAACCATTCCTGATAAGAGAGAAGTAGAAGAATTTAAGATTGAGAAAACTTCCAGAATTTTCTGATCTCCCTTTTATATATTTCAAGTACAAATCAGGTATCTGAGTATTTTACTTTGTTTAAAGGTTTCTTAATACTTTTATTGTTTTAGTGGATGTTTTACAATGTTTTCTATGTGAGATTGCAGGTGGCATACATATTTATTCTCATAGTTATGCCTCAAGAAAAGCTGGAGAGCTTGAATCAATGTATATCCCTTAATTAAATAAGAAAATCTGAATTTCAGTGTGTGAACTATACTATGCTGTCATTCCAGATATCTTTTTATATATTTAGGGCAAAGGCAATTTTATAGATTTTTAATGACCTAAAATTTAGGAGATGGTATTTCTTATAGTGCTGTGCAAGTTGATAAGTCAGGAAAATCTCCAACTAAAGCAAGAAGGCTTAAGGATGAGGAAAAATTCAGGATATATTGATTCTTTTAAGGTATCTTCAGTAGGACACTCAATATACCACAGCAATGAGCTAAAACTTCCAGAAAAAAGAAATATCAGTACATTTAAAACCTAGGAGGAAAAATGATTTATTCCTTTGCAGAAAACAGACATAAATAATCATCTTAAATTGAAAGGCTGGACAAAATGTTCACAGGCTTATGTGTTCTACCGGAAAGACTGAATTCATAAGCATTACTATCTGTTTCTCTTTCTCTCTCTCTCTCTCTCTTTCCCTCTCTCTCTACATATATATATATGTTTATTATATATATATTTGTGTGTGTATGTGTGTGTGCCCCCTCTTATTAAATTTCTTCGATAAAGAAAATCCACAATTTTTTATTGTTTTTCAACCTTTTCTCAGAAGGAATTCTTTCCTTAGTCAAACCTGAGCAAATATTGTGACACAACAGACCCAAAATTTCAAAGTTGTGTGAGAACCAAAATCCAATTGTTGTATTCAGGCACTGTGACAAATCTTAAAAACTGTCTCATAATATACTTTCTCTTTATACTACACTTAGTATATCATTACAGTTTTTGGATATATATGTACTATATTTAAATTGAACAAAGAACATTTGAATAGAACTTTATGGCTTACAATGTATTTTTCACTTATTATTTTAATCCTCATTATACTATCCTGACAAAGATATTGTAGCAATCTATTGTGGAGACTCAGTACTTTCCCTATTCCTGTTCTTCTAATACCGGTAGCCACCTTCCAGCTTTCCACTGGAGAATTTCTGCCTTTTTTTTTTTTAAATTGGGACAGGATCTCATTCTGTTGCCCAGACTGGACAGTCTTGAGTCACTGCAGCCTTGACCTCCGTGGTTCAAGTTATCTTCCCACCTAAGTCTCCTGAGAAGCTGGGACTACAGACATGCACAATCATACCCAGCTAATTTTCTTTTCTTGTCTTGTCTTTTGTTTTTTTGTAGAGATGGGGTTTTGTCATGTTGCTCAGACTGGTCTCAAACTCCTGAGTTCAAGTGATCTACCTGCCTTGGCCTTCCAATGTGCTGGGATTACAGGTGTGAGCCACTGTGCCTAGTCATGTGCCCTGTAGTTCTAGAAAGGCTGTTAATCACAGTCCCCTGTTGTCCCCTGGCTATTGTCCCCTGGTGATCAGTCAAAATTAACTACCCTCACCTTCCAATTAAATGGCCGGTGGGAAAACTGAATGTGATTCTGTTTGGCTCTATGAGAGCCCTCCTCAGCACTTTCCTTCTGAAATCAATGTGGGGAACATGTCCTCTTGCCTTAGGGGTTCCGTTACTAGATGGATATAAATTTGGAGCTACTTGAAATATCAAAATTATCTATAGTAGGAGAGAATGAGGTAAAGATACTGAAATGAGTATAGATGAAATGAGGAGATAAAAATATTTCCCAATGGGCTGAAATCTTGGATCCAGCCATATTTAAGCTATTTCATGAGCAGATAAATTCCTTTTCCCTTAAGCTTGTGAAAGATGGGTATTTTTCACTTGCAACCTGTATTATTGCTGTAAAGAATTGTCCAAGACTGGATAATTTATAAAGGGAAGAGGTTTAATTGACTCACAGTTCAGCATGGCTGGGAAACTTATACTCTTGGTAGAAGGTGAAGGGGAAGTAAGGCACCTTCTTCACAAGGTGGCTGGAAGGAGAATGAGTGCAGGAGAAACAACCAAACACTTATAAAACCACAAGGTTTCATTAGAACTCACTATCATGAGAACGGCAATGGGGAAAACTGCCTCCATAATTCATTTACCACCACCTTGTCTCTCCCTTGACACATGGGGATTGTGGGGATTATGGAGATTATGATTCAAGGTGAGATTTAGGTGGAAACACAAAGCCTAACCATATTATTCTGCCACTGGCCCCTCCCAAATTTCATGTTTCTTTCATATTTTAAAACAAACCATGGCTTCCCAACAGTTTCCCAAAGTCTTAATTCATTTCAGCCTTAACCCAAAAGTCCAAGTCCATCTGAGACAAGGCAAGTACAAATCTACCTAGGAGATTGTAAAATCAAAAGCAAGTTAGTTACTTACAAGAAACAATGAGGAGGGAGATACAGGCATTGGGTAAATGTTCCTGTTCCAAATTGGAGAAATTAGCCAAAACATAGGGACTGCAGATTCCATGCAAATCCAAAATCTGGCTGGGTAGTCCTTAAATCTTAAAGTTTCAAAATGATGTTCTTTGACTCCATATCTCACATCCTGGTCATGCTAATGCAAGAGGTGGGCTCCCATGGCCTCAGGCAGCTCAGTGCCTTTGGCTCTGCAGGGTACAGTTCCACTCCCAGCTGCTTTCCTGGCTGTGCTGGTGTTTAATATCGGTGGCTTTTCCAGGTAAATGGTGCAAGCTGTTGATGGATTTGTTATTCTGTGATATGGAGAATGGTGGCCCTCTTCTTAACAGCTCCAGTAGGCAGTGCCCCAGTGGGGACTCTCTGGGGGGGTTCTGACCCCACATTTCCCTTCTGCACTGCCCTAGCAAAGATTCTTCATAAGGGCTCCACCTCTGTGGCACACTTTTGCCTGGACATCCAGGCATTTCCCTACATCCTCTGAAATCTCAGCAGACATTCTCAAACCTCAGTTCTTGACTGTTGTGCACCCACAGGCCCAACATCACATGTAAGGTACCAAGGCTTAGGGCTTGAACCCTCTGAAGCAATGGCCTGAGTGGTAAGCTGGCCCCTTTAGCCATGGCTAAGTTGCAGGACACCAAGTCCTGAGACCGCACAAAACAGCAAGACCCTGGGCCTGGCCCATGAAACCATTCTTTTCCTCCTATGGCTCCAGGCTTGTTATGGGAGGGGCTGCTGTGAAGACCTCTGACATGCCTGAGAGACATTTTCTCCATTGTCTTTATTAACATTTGGCTTCTTGTTACTTATACAAAATTCTGTAGCCACTTGAATTTCTCCCTAGTAAATGGGCTTTTCTTTTTCATCCCATTGTCAGGCTGCAAATTTTCCAAACTTTTATGCTCTGCTTTCATTTTAAAGGTAAGTTCCAATTTCAGATCATCTCTCTCAAGTTCAAAGTTCCATGGATCTCTAGGGCAGGGGCAAAATGCCACCAGTCTCTTTACCAAAGCATAGCAAGAGTGACCTTTGCTTCAGTTCCCAATAAGTTATTCACCTCCTTCTGAGATCATCTCAACCTGGACTTCATTGTCCGTATTACTATCAGCATTTTGGTCAAAACCATTCAACAAGTCTCTAGGAAGCTCCAAACATTCCCACGTCTTCTTGTCTTCTTTTGAACCCTCCAAACTGTTCCAATGTTTGCCTGTTACCCACTTCCAAAGTCACTTCCACATTTTGGGGTATCTTTATAATATTGCCCCACTCCCAGTACCAATTTACTGTAATATTCCACTTGCATACTGCTGTAAAGAACTGCCCGATACTGGGTAATTTATAAAGGAAAGAGGTTTAATAAACTCACTGTTAAATATAGCTGGGGAGGCCTCAGGAAATTTAACATTCCTGGCAGAAGGTGAAGGGGAAGCATCTTCACAAGGTGACAGGAAGGAGAATGAATGCAGTAGGAACTATCAAACTCTTACAAAACCGTTAGATCTTGTGAGAACTCTCTCACTGTCATGACAACAACATGTAGATAACTGCCCCCTTGATCCAGTTATCTCCACCTGTTCTCTCCCTTGACAAGTAGGGATTATGGGGATTGTAATTCAAGATGAGATTTGGGTGGGGACAGAAAGCCTAACCATAGCACAACCTAAAGAATGTTCCCCATTACAGATATTCTCACCTCAGTTTATAGGTAAAAAACTGAGGCTCTGTGAAGTTAAGAAACCAATGTATATATACATCTGGTGTGGGAGACTTGAGGAAAACCTTTTCTCATTTCAGCTAACCATTTCACCTGCCAAGTAACATGCTGCTTAAGAATAGATATATTTGTTTGTTTTAGTTGTTTTTTGCTTGCCTTATTTGTTTATGGGTGACTTTGTTTTTGTTCCCAAAGAGAGTTTGCTGATCTGATTGTGTAACTTTTCCTCCTTGCACCCTAGCAGATGGATATCTGTGTTGCTGTTTTGGGACACTCTTTACGTGCACTGCTTCTTCAAAACCAGATTCTGGTTTTTCCAGTCTTCTGCACAGAATAGATTATCTATACAACCACATTTACCCCACCAGACCCCAGCATTTCAAATCTGAAAATTATTGAGAAGGATCCAAGCTGAGCATCTCGGCTTACACCACTGCAGAATCTGTCAAAAGGCTCTCTGTAGTTGTCTAGTCAGGGTAGAAGAAAGGATTCTTTTTCTTTGTTTAAACATGTGTTGGCTGGCCTACATATCCCTAGACAGTGTCCTGCAATCCTAGAAGACCAGATGGCAGAGAATTGGGCTTAGGATTTACAGGAAAAATACTTCCATGATTTGTAAGCAATAAGAAAAGGAAAGGAACAAGTAAAGTGATTTTTCAAAGGTTAAATACAGTAACACCTCCTGAATTCAGCTTTGCTGGAGACAGCTGCTCCATAAGCAAATTCTGAAGAAACACTTTAAGCACCAAGACCTGTTTATAAAAACCTATTTTGACAATTGTAAGCCTGAAATAGCTAAGATCTGTTGCATACTTTCCTGCTTTGCTCTCTGAATCGAAGCTCTCCTAATGCCATCTATTTGCTTAGAAACTTAGGGACCTCATTATTGATCATTTTTGGATGACCATACAATGGAGTACTCAATGCTTTCTTATAATTCCATCCTGCTTTTTTATAATATTAGTTTTCCATTATATATTTTTAAATGATAGTTTTCTCTATCAACTGCCTTTCCTTATGGCTGTTGTTCTTTGCTGCTGCTTTAAGTATTGGCTTATTTTATATGCAGTATGCATGAGGCCTGTTTCCAGCCCTGTCTTCTAGAGTAGAGAGTAAAGAATATGAGGTAGCTTGTTTTCTCTAGCCACATAGATATATCTTTCATTTATTTCTATTGTTTCTAGATAGGCCTGGACACAAAACATCACTGGATTTCAGGGAGAGACAGGAAGCAGAATTTGGCTAAATAAATACCTGCTTAATAATAATATCATTTTGCTGACCACTTGTGAAGTTTCTGGCACTGTGCCTTATCTCTTTTAAACTTCCCAACAAGGCATAGAGGAAGATTTGCCAGGCATTGAGCTAAATGCTTTACATGTATTATCTCATTTAATGCTCAAACATCCCTATGAGCCTCAGGGGAAGAAGGTAACTTGGACTTAAAACAAAGGCAGATTATAACCTCAGCTCACTGGATCCTGGGACAGATTGGGCATCACAGTGGAATTACAAATTTTGTCATAAAAGGTTACATTTAACAACATTTTCCGGAGTCACAGAGCAAATGGTAGAACCAAGGTTCAATTGCGATTATTCCAGGGAGCATGCTTTTAAGCACTATTCACTTGGCCTTAATGTCTTGTCTACATTTTCTACCTTATTTCTCTGCTTAGTATGGCAGGCTTCCTCTGGAATTTGGCCTACCTAACTCATTCTAGCTTATCTTTCCTAGGATGGGACTCCTCTCTCCTTGTAGTCTACTTGCCTGTAGACAAATCTCCTTTAATATTTTTCCTTTACTTCCAAATTGGACTCTATGTATGCACCTGCTGTATCCTTTGTACAGTGTGCTGAGAATAGTCCAGTTATCCGGGATAGTTAAATTTACATTTATGTATGTGAGACTGTCTTTTTTTAAGCATATCAGCACTACATATATTTAAAAACAGGCTATATCATATATCTGGCCTATAGAAAATTCATCTATGGATTTATAGATCCTTTGCCATACCTTGAAGTCTCCTGGGGTCAGAATCCACAGGTTGAGATCACTGTCTAGGAGCAGTATAACTTAATGTCAGAGAGCCAGGCTCAGCAGTCAAACAGATTTGTGTTCAAACTGTGATTCTGCAACTTTCTAGGTTCTGTGATCTTGGCTATGAATTTCAACCACTACCCAACATGAATACCTTTTCCTAAGGCTTAATGTTTCAATGAGATCAGGCATTTAAACTGCTTAATACATAATATCAAGACAGCAGTCTATTCCTATGTGGAGGCCATGGTTTGGAAGTTAAAGAGAGTTAAAAACAGAACTCTACACTAGCTTTGACCATGCCACATTGGATCCCTGGCTTATTTGGTAACACAATCTTGAATTACCAGTTCTATTACATAATACAGTTGAAACAAGGACTTGCATTATCTAGATAGTGAAGAGACTTGAAACCAAGCTATATAATCATGGCCCATACACCACAGAGTCAGTGCGTGTGGGTATCATTTCCTGTCATATCTCTGCCAGGGACCATGGTGCAGAATCCAGGCCTGGACTTTCAGTTCTTACTCACTTCCCACAGATGTGGGGAATCTCACTGTAGCCCCAGGATGGGCTCTCTCTCCCTTTGGTACTGCTCCTGTGTTCTACTTTTTTTTTTTTTTTTTGCAGACCTTCTCTTCCCCACAGGCTTCATTTCTCACTGGGAAGGCCTGGAGACTCTGCCACAGAAACTCTGGTGATCTACCAATCCAATTGACAACCATGCAAACAGAGGAAAAACGGCTCAAGGAGACAGAGTATTCATCTTTAATCCTTTAGAGGATGGCCAGAATAGTAGTTACTGTAACTAAACATTCCATATCCCACTTAATCTTTCCATTACTCCGATGAAGCAAGTTCTGCTGTTACCTCCCTTATATAGATGAGACACTGAAACTCAGAGACACCAGGTAACTGGCCGAGGGTTACCTAGCCAGTAAGTAAAGGAGCAGAGATTTGAACCCAGATCTATTCAACTCTGTGCTCTAGACAATTTCACCTCTTTCTATCAACATATCCTAAAAGTATTAAATCCAAATAGGAGACCTGCTTTAATGGTTAGATTTGGTAGACATTGTTCTGGAAATATGCTTTTTATGAAAGATTTTTTTTCTTCTAGGTGGCATTACAAATTATAGGTCCAATCTTAGTTTTCACATGATAGAAAGTAACCACACCTGAGGAGGTTATTTCCCACAGGATATAGTCAATTTCCTTCTCTTCTGATTACAAACCCTCTGACCTGCAAGTTAGTTCCAGCATTTAAAAAGAGAGTTAAAGAGCGTTGTAATATCTGTGCAAATCCATTAGCATTGCCAGAAAACTGCCTCTAGGTCCTGTAGTTGATGGTCACTAGTGTCACAGGTGTATGTTTAGCATTCATTCATACCTCATGTATTATGGTGGATCTGAAGTAGCCTGAAGACAGTAGCAGGTTTCATTCTCTATAGCTTGTTCACCTAGCTGACTGTCAAAATATTAAAATAGTCTCTCTTGCTACTTCCTACCCAGTCCTGCCACTATTGAAGGTAGCAGACAGATATGAATGTCTCTTGTTTTCTTTTGTTCTTATTTTCTTCAGAGGGCAAATGAAGCACATAAAGCTCCCCATACACCTAAAGTATTAGAGCATCAGACTCTTTGATTAGAACTTCTATTCCATGTTAAGCTCTGAGAGTGGCCACTAGCTCCACCCAGATCCATCAGTTGAGCTGCCATTGTTAAGCACCTTGTCCACCTCCTCCCTACTACCTCCTCTTAATATTCTGCTAATTTGTCTCCAGTGTCCTAAGCCTCCTCCAGTCTCCTTTGTTTCCTTTTGCTGCTGTGACAAATTACCACAAACATAGTAGTTTCAAATAACATGTTTATTTTCCTATAGTTCTGGAAGTCAAAAGTCTGCAATAAGTTTTACGTAGCTAAAATTAGAGTGTTGGTAAAGCTGGTTCACTTGCAGAGGCTCTACAGGATGATCTGTTCCCTCGTCTTTTCTGGTTTTTAGAGGCTGTCCTCCTTCCTTAGCTCATCATTCTTTCTTCCTGCTTCTATCATCACATGCCCTTATTCTCTGACTTTCCTGCATTCCTCTTTTAAGGACCCTTGTGATTTCATTTGACCTACCTGGATAATCTCCCTATCTCAAGGTTCTTAACTTAATCATATCTCAACTCCCTTTTACCATGTAAGGGAACATTCACAGATTCTGAGAATTAGGACTTGGACATCTTTGGGGACCATTATTTGATCTACCACAGAGGTCCCCACTGCTGGGCCACAAACTGGTACCAGTCCATGGCCTGTTAGGAAGTGGACTGTACAGCAAGAAGTAAGTGGCAGGCAAGTGAGCCTTACTGCCTGAGTTCTGCCTCCTGTCAGGTCAGTGGTGGCATTATATTCTCGTAAGAGCATGAATCCTATTGTGAACTGTGCATATGAGGGATCTAGGTTGGAAGCTCCATCTAATACCTGATGATCTGAAGTAGAACAGATTCATCCTGAAACCTTCCCCATTTCCCACTGCACAATTCCCCCAACCACATCTGTGAAAAAAATTTCTTCCAACAAACTGGTCCCTGGTGCCAAAAAGGTTGGGGATCACTGGTCTACCACACTTCTCTTTTATGGAGGATTGCCCAAAGGAAAAGAAAGGATCTGTGATGTCATAGAATGAACATGAAAGCTATGGCACAGAGATTTGGCTTCAATCTTCTTTTTTTTCCTCTTTTATTTGTATAAGTTTATGGGATACCAGCACCATTTTGTTACATGCATGGATTCCACAGTGTCGAATTTAGGGCTTTGGCTCCAGTCTTGAATCTGACATTACAGTCACTGTCAGACCGGGAACCAAGTACTCCACTTCCTTAAGAGAAGGCTTAGTCCACTAATATCCCTCCCAGCTATAAAACTGTATAAATTGAAACATTTATTTATATTAAAATATAACTGACTTGAAGAATTTTATCATGTATTAGACTTTTCTCCAAAGGACTGACTTTATTCCAAAAATAAATTGTTTATCAAATTTGATGTGATATGTGTTTTCTTCTGACAAAAGAAACCATATCCTGAACTGCTGGACCTACACCACATAGGCAACCAGTTTCTTCCTCCAGTATTAAGGCCAGTCCAACTTGGGGCCAATCACACACGTAAATATGTAGGCCAGGGTTTCTCAGCGTGTGGTCCATGGATCATCTGCATTAGTCTGCATTAGCATCACCTGGGATACTTGTCACAAATTGGGGTTAATACTGTTGTATTAACTTCGTAGGATATGAGATACCCTATGTATTATTTCATGAATTACAATCTATCATGTTATAATATCTTACTCCTAATTTAAACTTCTCTATAAATCTCAATCTTATAGATCAGAAATGAGTAAAATTAATTACCTACAAGCAATGGATGAAAACAGTAGAAAGTAATGAGACTTCTCTGAGTGTAATTTTAATGTAGATTTTACTTTTGAGCCATGTTAATGTTTTACATATTCCAATAGGATAAATAAATTTTAAAGGATGAGGGAAAGCCCCAAGATTAAATGACCTAAAATATACTTCAAATTTATAAAATAACTACAAAGAAGAAAAAATAGTAATCCAGGTAGGTTTTATACATGGTGCTCTAGCTTTATTCCCTTAGTGGAATATATTTTAAAAGTAAAATGAATCTCAAAGAAATATTAATTTGGTAAGTCTCTTGATGGAAGTGATATAGGTATAGTATTGCTGGATTTTGAGTAGTATAGGACCAAAGAAGTAGATATATTGTTCACGGAAACCAGTGTTCTCACTGGGGGGGAAGCAGAAATAAAATACGGAATGGAAAGAAGAGAGGAAGTATCCTCTTCTTGGGTGTATCAGCATGAATATATATATATATATATATATATATATATATAATCTCCACGGGATAGAGTGTGTGTCTGTGTGTGTGTGTGTGTGTGTGTGTGTGCGCGCGCTCTGCCCATGTTAAGGGCCAAGAGGCAATGAGTCCCCAGTGACAGTAAGATACTTGGAGCCCAGACGTTGGTTTCTTAATGAAAGGAATTAAGGCTCCTTACAGAAATTATGGATTCTGGGCCAGAGGAGAAGTATATAAGCTAAGCCTAAACTATTTTTTTATGCCAGAAAGTAAGAAGTGTTCAAAAACTGATATGGAGATGGCCAATTTGGCCAAAATTGGAATGTTTTGACAGGGAAAGAATAGTGAAATAATGGGTTATAAAACTTTTAGTTAAGAAGAATATAAGTCGATGGTTATATTACATTTTATATATAGTATATAATTAATACATCAGTATTGTAGACCTATTTTCAAAATATTTTTGTCATATCCTTATTTTATATACAAACCTATAGATATACTTACATTAAGTGCTTTAATAACTTTAATATTTTTCAGTATTATTATAACTTGTATTTCTTATGGTTGGATATTAAAGCTATGTTAATAAATTTTAAACTGAATGTTTTTTGGTACATGTTTAAATTTTTGGGATGTAATTTGCTTGGTAGTTTTTGTTTATACCCAGCTGTGGTCCATTTTTAAATTTTTGTCAGTCATAATGGAATTTTAGAATTAGGAAGGATTTTCAAGAATATTTGACTCAATGGTCATCCATCCCATAAATATGATTCAAACTTGTACATTCCTGCACAGGATTATAGTGGTCCTGATGCAGTTTGTATAATACAAATCTCTAGGTAGTGCCATTCACATAGTGGTTTGTGCCAGTGGCACCATCTATGGTTTTTCTTTCTTTCTTTTTTCTTTTTTTCCTTTTTTATTTATTTTTTAGATTACACTTAAGTTCTTGGATACATGTACAGAATGTACAGGTTTGTTACATAAGTATACATGTGCAATGGTGGTTTGCTGTACCCATCAGCCTGTTATCTACATTAGATAGTTCTCTTAATGCTATCCCCTACTTGCCCCCAACCCTCTGTCAGACCCAACTGTGTGATGTTCCCCTCCCTGTGTCCATATGTTCTTATTGTTCAACTCCAACTTATAAGGGTGGAGAACATGCGGTGTTTGGTTTTCTGTTTCTGTGTTGGTTTGCTGAGAATGATGGTTTCCAGCTTCATCTATGTCCCTGAAAAGGACATGAACTCATCCTTTTTTAAGAAAAATTTTATATATATATATTATATATATAATATATATAATATATATAATATATATAATATATATATATTATATATATTATATATATATTATATATATATTTATAATTATATATATATTTGCACTTTAGGTACTAGGATACACGTGCAGAACATGTAGGATTGTTGCATAGGTACATACATGTCATTGTGGTTTGCTGCCTCCATCCCCCCGTCACCTATATCTGGCATTTTTCCCCGTGTTATCCCTCCTCAACCTCCCTACCCCATGCTGTCCCTCTCCTATTTCCCCCCGACAGACCCCAGTGTGTGATGCTCCCCTCCCTGTGTCTAGGTGTTCTCAATGTTCAACACCCATCTATGAGTGAGAATATGCAGTGTTTGATTTTCTGTTCTTGTGTCAGTTTGCTGACAATGATGGTTTCCAGATTCATCCATGTCCCTGCAAAGGACACAAATTCACCATTTTTTATGGCTGCATAGTATTCCGTGTTGTATATGTTCCACATCTTCCTTATCCAATCTATCATCGATGGACATTTGGGTTAGTTCCAGTTCTTTGCTGTTGTAAACAGTGCCACAATGAACATATGTGTACATGTATCTTTATGATAGAATGATTTATAATCCTTTGGCTATATACCCAGTAATGGGATTGCTGGGTCAAATGGAATTTCTATTTCTAGATCTTTGAGGAATTGCCCCACTGTCTTCCACAATGGTTGAACTAATTTACACTCCCATCAACAGTGTAGAAGTGATCCTACTTCTCCACATCCTCTCCAGCATCTGTTGTCTCCAGACTTTTTAATGATCACCATTCTAACTGGTGTGAGATGGTATCTCAGTGTGGTTTTAATTTGCATTTCTCTAATGACCAGTGATGATGAGCATTGTTTCATCTGTTTGTTAGCCTCATATATGTCTTCTTTTGAAAAGTGTCTGTTCATGTCCTTTACCTACTTTTGAATGGATTTGCTTGTTTTTTTCTTGTAAATCTATTGTAGTTCTTTATAGATTGTGGATATTAGCCCTTTGTTAGACGGGTAGATTGTAAACATTTTTTCCCATTCTGTTGGTTGCCAGTTCACTCTAATGATTGTTTCTTTTGCTGTACAGGAGCTCTGGAGTTTAATTAGATCCCATTTGTCTATTTTGTTTTTGTTGCCAATGCTTTTGGTGTTTTAGTCATGAAGTCCTTGCCTATGCCTATGTCCTGAATGGTTTTGCCTAGGTTTTCTTCCAGGATTTTTATGGTGTTAGGTCTTACGTTTAAGTCTTAAATCCATCTGGAGTTAATTTTAATGTAAGGTTTCAGAAAGGGGTCCAGTTTCTGCTTTCTGCACATGGCTAGCCGGTTTTCCCAACACCATTTATTAAACAGGGAATCCTTTCCCAATTGCTTGTTTTTGTGAGGTTTATCAAAGATCAGATGGTTGTAGATGTGTGGGGTTGCCTCCAATGTCTCTGTTTTGTTCCTTTGGTCTATATCTCCATTTTGGTGCCAGTACCATGCTGTTTTGATTACTGTAGCCTTGTGGTATAGTTTGAAGACAGGTAGCATGATGCCTCCAGGTTTTTTCTTTTTGCTTTGGATTGTCTTGGCTATGCGGGCTCTCTTTTGGTTCCATATGAAGTTTAAGGTGATTTTTTCCAGTTCTGTGAAAAGGGTCATAGGTAACTTGGTGGGGATAGCATTGAATGTATAAATTACTTTGGGCTGTATAGCCATTTTCACGACATTGATTCTTCCTAACTGTGAGCAAGGAATGTTTTTCCATCTGTTTGTGTCCTCTCTTATTTCCTTGAGCGGTGTTTTGTAGTTGTCCTTGAAGAGGTCCTTTACATCCTTTGTTAGTTGTATTCCTGGGTATTTTATTCTCTTTGTAGCAATTGTGAATGGCCGTTCATTCTTGATTTGGCTCTCTTTAAGCCTGTTATTGGTGTATAGGAATGCTTGTAATTTCTGCACATTGATTTTATATCCTGAGACTTTGCTGAATTTCCTTATCGGTTTAAAGATATTTTGGGCTGAGATGATAGGATCTTCTAAATATACAATCATGTCATCTGCAAATAGAGACAATTTGACTTCCTCTTTTCCTAATTGAATACCCTTTATTTCTTTTTCTTGCATGATTGCTCTGGCTAGAACTTCCAATACTATATTGAATAGGAGTGGTGAGAGAGGGCATCATTGTCTAGTGCCAGATTTCAAAGGGAGTGCTTCCAGTATTTGCTCATTCAGTAGGATATTGGCTGTGGGTTTGTTGTAAATAGCTTTTATTATTTTGAGATACATTCCGTCAATATCTAGTTTATTGAGAGTTTTTAGCATAAAGGGCTGTTGAATTTTTCGAAGGCCTTTTCTGCATTTATTGAGATAATCATGTGGTTTTTGTCTTTAGTTCTGTTTATATGGTGGATTATGTTTATAGACTTGCAAATGTTGAAGCAGCCTTGCATCTATGGGATGAAGCCTACTTGATTGTGATGGCTAAGTTTTTTGATATGCTGTTGCAATTGGTTTGCCTGTATTTTACTCAGGATTGTTGCATCTATGTTCATCATGGGTATTGGCCTGAAATTTTCTTTTCATGTTTAGTCTTTGCCAGGTTTTGGTATCAGGATGATGTTGGTTTCATAAAATGATTTGGGAAGGATTCCCTCTTTTTGGATTGTTTGGAATAGTTCCAGAAGGAGTGGTACCAGCTCCTCTTTGTGTGTCTTGTAGAATTGGGCTGTGAATCCATCTTGACCTGGGCTTTTTCTGGTTGGTAGGCTATTAATTGCTGCCTCAACTTCAGGCCTTGTTATTGGTCTCTTCAGGGTTTTGAATTCTTCCTTGTTTAGTCTTGGGAGGTTGCAAGTGTCCAGGAATTTATCCATTTCTTTCAGGTTTACTGGTTTATGTGCATAGAGTTGTTTGTAATAATTTCTGATGGTGGTTTGTGTTTCTGTGCAATCAGTGCTAATATCCCCTTTATCATTTTTTATTGCATCTATTTGATTCTTCTCTCTTTTCTTTTTTATTAATCTGGCTAGAGGTCTGTATATTTTGTTGATCTTTTCAAAAAACCAGCTCCTGGATTTATTGATTTTTTGAAGTGTTTTTTGTGTCTCTATCTTCTTCAGTTCTGCTATGATCTTAGTTATTTGTTGTCTTCTGCTAGCTTTTGAGTTTTTTTGATCTTACTCCTCTAGATCTTACAATTTTGATGATAGGGTGTCGATTTTAGATCTTTCCTTGTTTCTCATGGGGGCATTTTTTGCTATAAATTTTCCTTTAGACACTGCTTTAAATGTGTCCCAGAGTCTGGTATGTTGTGTCTTTGTTCTTGTTGGTTTCAAAGAACATCTTTATTTCTGCCTTCATTTCATTGTTTATCCAGTCAACATTCAAGAGCGCGTTGTTCAGTTTCCATGAAGTTGTGTGGTTCTGAGTGAGTTTCTTAATCTTGAGTTCTAATTTGATTGCACTGTGGTCTGAGAGACTGTTTGTTATGATTTCCATTCTTTTGCTTTTGCTGAGGAGTGATTTACTTCCAATTATGTGGTCAGTTTTAGAGTAGGTGTGATGTGGTGCGGACAAGAATGTGTATTCTGTGGATTTGAGGTGGAGATTTCTGTAGATGTCTATTAGGTTTTCTTGGTCCAGATCTGAATTCAAGTCCTGGTTATCTTTGTTACTTTTCTGTCTCTTTGATCTGTATAATATTGAAAGTGTAGTGTTAAACTCTCCCACTATTACTGTGTGGGAGTCTAAGATTCTTTGTAGGTCGTTAAGAACTTGCTATATATATCTGGGTGCTCCTGTATTGGGTGCATGTATATTTAGGATCCTAAGCTCTTCGTGTTGCATTGATCCTTTTACCATTATGTAATACCCTTCTTTGTCTCTTTTGATCTTTGTTGGTTTAAAGTCTATTTTATCAAAGACTAGGATTGCAGCTCCTTTTTCTTTTTGCTCTCCATTCGCTTGGTAAATCTTCCTTCATCCCTTTATTTTGAACCTATGTGTATCCTTCCATGTGAGATAGGTTTCCTGGATACAGCACACTAATGGGTTTTGACGTTTTATCCAATTTTCCAGTCTGTGTCTTTTGATTGGGGCATTTAGCCCATTTATATTTAAGGTTAATATTGTTATGTGTGAATTTTATCCTGCCATTTTGATGCTAGCTGGTAATTTTGCTTGTTAGTTGATGCAGTTTGTTCATTTTATCGATGCTCTTTACTATTTTGTACATTTTTGGAGTGGCTGGTACTGGTTGTTCTTTTCTATGTTTAGTTTTTTTCAGGAGCTCTTGTAAGGCAGGCCTGGTGGTTACGAAATCTCTCAGCAATTACTTGTTCATAAAGGATTTTATTTCTCCTTCACTTATGAAGCTGAGTTTGGCTGGATATGAAATTCTAGGTTGAAAGTTCTTTTCTTTAAGGATGTTGAATATTCGCCTCTACTCTCTTCTGGCTTGTAGGGTTTCTGCTGAGAGATCCGTTGTGTGTTTGATGGGCTTCCCTTTTGTTGATTACCCGACCTTTCTCTCTAGCTGCCCTTAGCATTTTCTCCTTAATTTCAACCCTGGTGAATCTGACAATTATGTGCCTTGTGTGCTCTTCTTGAGGAATATCTTTGTGGTGGTCTCTGTATTTCCTGGACTTGAATATTGGCCTGCCTTGCTAGGTTGGGGAAGTTTTCCTGGATAATATCCTGAAGAGTGTTTTCCAGCTTGGATTCATTCTCTCTATCACATTCAATTAGACCTATTAAATGTAGATTAGGTCTTTTCACATAATCCCATATTTCTTGGAGGCTTTGTTCATTTCTTTTCACTCTTTTTTCTCTAATCTTGCTTTCTCATTTTATTTCATTGAGTTGATCTTCAGTTTCTGATATCCTTTCTTCTGCTTGGTCGATTCGGCTTTTGGAAGTTGTGTATGCTTCACGAAGTTCTCGTGTTGTGTTTTTCAGCTCCATTAAGTCATTTATATTCTTCTCTAAGCTGTTTATTCTCATTAGCATTTTGTCAAACCTTTTTTCAAGGTTCTTAGTTTCTCTGCATTGAGTTAGAGCATGTTCTTTTAGCGGAGAGATGTTTGTTATTACCCACCTTCTGAAGCCTGTTTCTGTCAATGCATCTGACTCATTCTCCATCTAGCTTTGTTCTCTTGCTGGTGAGGAGTTGTGATCCCTTGTAGGAGGAGAGGTGTTCTGGTTTTGGGTGTTTTTATCCTTTTTGTGCTGATCTTCCCATATTTGTGGATTTATGTACCCGTGGTCTTTGCAGTTGGTGACTTTCAGATGGGGTCTCTGAGTGGGCATCCTTTTTGTTGATGAGGAAGTTATTTCCTTCTGTTTTTCAGTTTTCCTTCTAACAGTCAGGCCCCTCTGCTGTAGGACTGCTGAAGGTCCACTCCAGACCCTGCTTGCCTGGGGATCACCTGCAGCGGCTGCAGAACAGTAAGGGTTGCTGCCAGTTTCTTTTTCTGTTACCTTTGTCCCAGAAGGATACCTGCCAGATGTCAGCCTGAGCTCTCCTTTATGAGGTGTCTGTTTGGATATATGGGGGTCGGGGAGCTGCTTGAGAGACAGTCTGTCCCTTATAGGAGCTCAAGTGCTGAGCTGTGAGCTCCATTGTTCCATTCAGAGCTGCTAGGCAGGTATGTGTAAGTCTGTTGCAGTGGAACTCGTAACTGCATTTTTTCCCAAGTGCTCTGTCCTGGGAAGGTGGGGTTTATTTATAAGTTCCTGACATGCTGCTGCCTTTTTTCAGAGCTGCCCTGCTCAGCAAAGAGGTTGCCTAGTCACAGTCTGCCAGCAGAGGCGTTGCTGAGCTGCCATGGACTCTGCCCAGCTGGTGTATGAACTTCCTTGAAATTTTGTTTATAGAGGTATAGTTAGAACTGCCTCGGTAATGGTTGTCTGCCTCAGAAATGGCGGACTGCCTCTGTCATTGTGGACTGCCTTAGTAATGATGAATTGCCTCACTAACTGCGGACCACCTCAGTAAGGGCAGACTGCGTCAGCAATGGTGGACTGCCTTGGTAATGCCAGATGCCCTTCCCCCACCACAGAGCTGAACCATCCTGGGTCCAGCTATGCTTGCTGTGAAACTCTCAATTCGGAGCGTTTCAGATTGCTGGTCTTTGTGGTGGTGGGACCCACCCAACCAGAGCAACTGGCTCCCTGTTTCAGCTGCCTTTTTTTCAGTTAAATGGGCAGCTCTGTCTCCTGGGCATTCCAGGTGCCAGTTGAAATGGCCACCCAGATTTGTGTGAGTTTTTGTGTGGAGACCCGCTGTGCCAACTGAAACAGCCATCCTGGAAACTCGTGGTGCTTTTCAGCCCAGGAATCTCCTGGTCTGTGGGCAGTAATAAGTCATTTGGAAATGCGGTGATCACTCCCCCTCTGCATTGTTTTCGTTGGGACCTGTACTCCAGAGCTGTTCCTATTCGGCCGTCTTGGATCCCTTTTTCGAACCCATCCTTTTTTAGGGCTGCATAGTATTCCATGGTGTATATGTGCCACATTTTCTTTATCCAGTCTATCATCGATGGGCATTTGGGTTGGTTCCAAGCCTTTGCTATTGTGAACAGTGCTGCAGTAAACATATGCGTGCATATATGTTTATAGTAGAATAATTTATAATCCTTTGAGTATATACACAGTAATGAGATTGCTGGGTCAAATGGTATTTCTAGTTCTAGATCCTTGAGGAATTACCACACTGTCTTCTACAATGGGTGTACTAATTTACACTCCCACCAACAGTATAAAGTGTTCCTATTTCTCATCCTCTCCAGCATCTGTTGTTTCCTGACTTTTTAATGATCGTCCTTCTAACTGGTGTGAGATGGTATCTCATTGTGGTTTTGATTTGCATTTCTCTAATGACCAGTGATGATGAGCTTTTTTTTTTTAATTATTTAATACAATATTTTAATGGCTGGGATGGGCTTTTTGTCAGTTTGTTGCCCTCATAAATGTCTTCTTTTGAAAGGTGTCTGTTCATATCCTTCACCCACTTTTTGATGGGGTTGTATGTTTTTTATTTCTTATAGATTTGTTTAAGTTATTTGTAGATTCTGGATGTTAGCCTTTTGTCAGATGGATAGATTGAAAAAAATTTATCCCATTCTGTAGGTTGTCTGTTCATTCTATTGATAGTTTCTTTTGCTGTGCTGAAGCTCTTAAGTTTAATTACATCCCATGTGTTGATTTTGGCTTTTGTTGCCATTGCTTTTGGTGTTTTAGTCATGAAGTCTTTGCCTATGCCTATGTCCTGAATGGTATTGTCTAGGTTTTCTTCTAGGGTTTTTATGGTTTTAGGTCTTATGTTTAAATCTTTAACCCATCTTGAGTTAATTTTTGTATAATGTGTAAGGAAGGGTCCAGTTTCAGTCTTCTGCATATGGCTGGTCAGTTTTCCCAACACCATTTATTAAACAGGGAATCCTTTCCCCATTGCTTGTTTTTGTCAGGATTGTCAA
This sequence comes from Cacajao melanocephalus, assembly GCA_963573385.1. Classification (NCBI taxonomy): domain Eukaryota; kingdom Metazoa; phylum Chordata; class Mammalia; order Primates; family Pitheciidae; genus Cacajao; species Cacajao melanocephalus. The sequence continues at coordinate 48,844 of CAUYLG010052081.1, read as the reverse complement.
AGATCAGAGAATTGTAGAAGTGTGGTTATTTCTGAGGCCTCTGTTCTGTTCCATTGTTCTATATATCTGTTTTGGTACCAGTACCAAGCTGTTTTGGTTACTGTAGCCTTGTAGTATAATTTGAAGTCAGGTAGTGTGATGCCTCCAGCCTTGTTCAATTTACTTGGGATTGTCATAGCTATTCAGGCACTTTTTTGGTTCTATATGAAATTTAAAGTATATTTTTCTAATTTAGTGAAGAAAGTCAATGGCAGCCTGATGGGAATAGCATTCAATCTGTAAATTACTTTGGGCAGTTTTGGCCATTGTCACAATATTAATTCTTCCTCTCCATGAGTATGGACTGTTTTTCCACTTGTTTGTGTCTTATTTCCTTGAGCAGTGGTCTGTAGTTCTCCTAGAAGAGGTCCTTCACAACCCTTGTAAGTATTAATAGGTATTTTATTCTGTTTGTTGCAATTGTGAATGGGAGTTCACTCATGATTTGGCCCACTGTCTATTATTGGTCTAGGAATGCTTATGATTTTTGCACATTGATTTTGTATCCTGAGACTTTGCTGAAGTTGCTTATCATCTTAAGAAGATTTTGGGATGAGACGATGTGGTTTTCTAAATATACAAGCATGTCATCTGCAAACAGAGGTAATCTGATTTCCTCTCTTCCTATTTGAATACCCTTTATTTCATTTCTTGCCTGATTGCTCTGGCCAGAATTTCAATACTATGTTGAATAGGAGTGGTGAGAGAGGGTGTCCTTGTCTTGTGCCAGTTTTCCAAGTGAATACTTCTAGTTTTTGCCCATTCGGTATGATATTGGCCTGGGTGTGTCATAAATAGCTCTTATTATTTTGAGATACAGTTCATCAATACCTAGTTTATTTAAAGATTTTAGCATGAAGGGATGTTGAATTTTATTGAAGTCCTTTTCTGCGTCTATTGAGATAATCATGTAGTTTTTGTCATTGGTTCTGTTTATGCGATGGATTACATTTATTGATTTCTGTGTATTGAACCAGCATTGCATCCCAGGGATAAAGCCGACTTGATTGTGGTAGATAAACTTTTTGATGTGCTGCTGGATTCAGTTTGCCAGTATTTTATTGAGGATTTTCACATCGATGTTCATCAGGGATATTGGCCTGAAATTTTCTTCTTTTGTTGTGTCTCTGCCAGGTTTTGGCCTCATAAAGTGAGTTAGGGAGGAGCCCCTCTTTTTCTGTTGCTTGGAATAGGTTTAGAAGGAATGCTACCAGCTCCTCTTTTTACATCTTGTAGAATTCAGCTGTGAATTCATTTGGACCTGGGCTTTTTTTGGTTGGTAGTCTATTAATTACTGCCTCAGTTTCAGAACTTGTTATTGGTCTATTCAGGGATTCTACTTCTTCCTGGTTTAGTCTTGGAAGGGCGTATGTGTTTAGGGATTTATCCATTTCTTCTAAATTTTCTAGTTTATTCATGTAGAGGTATGTATAGTATTCACTGATGGTAGTTTGTATTTCTGTGGGATAAGTACTGATATGCCCTTTATCATTTTTTATTGTGTCTATCTGATTCTTCTCTGTTTTCCTCTTTATTAGTCTGGGTAGCAGTCTATTTTGTCAATCTTTTCAAAAAAGCAGCTCCTGGATTCATTGATTTTTTGAAGGGTTTTTCGTGTCTCTATTTCCTTCAGTTGTTCTCAGATCTTTGTTATTTCTTGTCTCTGCTTGCTTTTGAATTTGTTTGCTCTTGTTTCTCTAGTTCTTTTGATTGTGATGTTAGGGTGTCTATTTTAGAAGGATCCCATCTATGGTTTTCAAAGCACCAAGTGTAGCAAGTTTTGGAACATCCTGGTTCCTGGAAATAAAATAGTGAACAAGACAAAGTTCTAGACCTATAGAAACTTCCCATTATAGAGAAGAAAAAATACATGCAAATTGGCAAATATACAAGAGTGATAAAGGCAACATGACTGGATGCTATGGAAGTGCATGAGGGGGCCACCTACCTCAGAATGAAGAGATAGAGTCACATTTTCTGAGAATAAAAAGTTATATCTCTGCTGAGGTCTGAATGAACAAGGCAGGCTGGCAAGAGAAAAGGAGGGGAAGAGAGATGGAGGAAGAATGTTTAGGCAGGGTTTATTGCAAGCTTTTCAAGATAAAGAGAGAGGATTGTGTTTAGGGAGCAGAAATAGTTGCATGCAGGAGCAAAGAGGCACTACGAAAAGCTGAAGGCCAGAAGAGGTTAAGTGACTTGCCCAGTGTGTTACCCACTCTGTCTTCTCTTTTGATTCATGAATGAACGTGTTAAATTGCAACAGATTCATTCATCACAAGTACGATTATATACCCCGGGAAATTTTCTGTCAAAAACTCTATTACAGTATATTCTCTGATAAATCCTCACCCTAGACTTGAGCTTGGCAGTTCTCAGATGGCAGCAACTAATCCTGGTCATCTCTGTGCACCCCACAGAGCCTGTTTGTTGCCTTGCACACAGTTCATCTTTTCAGAGGTGTTTTGGTTGCTGAGATCCACGTTAATGTAAATAACTGAAACATAAACAGTGATTGCAGGAAGATGTTTGATCCTGATTTGAGGGTATCTTCATATTCAGAAGCTAAATGCAAAGACATTCGAAAAAAGCCAAAAACAAAAGCCTAACAGCTTCTTTGATAGCATCCTGTTTGCTAGTCTCATTTGCTTCTGTTTTTCTTCCTGTTAGCAGTCAATACAAGTCATCTGTAAGTCAAACAAAATTGAATTGGTAAAATGATAAATTGACATGAGCCAATCTTAAGGGAGTCCTAAAATCATTAAGATGTGCTTTGCTTTCATTTATAACAATGTGCATGCAATACTGCATTCACATAATCAAATTATCTTATAATTTTATTTTGAAAAATCAAATATATTTCACATTATTTTGATGCCAAAATACCAGGGTAATTTGTCGCTAATGGATGATTATATTTGCTCTCTTCTTTTATTAGGTTCATGAAATTTTCAGGAATTAAAGTTAGTCCTGAGGAAAGTTCATGAATGTCTATTGCTGGACTGTGGTAAGTCCTCAGTCTTCAGCCATTTTTATCTGGCAATAATATATACTTAGTTTGTTTGTCTGGGTTGGTTAAAAGCAGAATTTGTAATTTTCATCAATATTATCATTTCTTGTTATAGTTATTCTCAGATATTTCATATTCTGTTAAAAAGATTATTTATCACATAGTTTTCTAATTTGTTTTAGTAATAGTGTATTTACTTTATGTTTTTCTTTTGAATTCCTCATATTATTAATAGTAACAAGCATATTATTAGTCATGACCTTTTCTCCAAACATTTTACTAACGAATCATTTTAAATATTTTGGTAAATTGAAAGTATTTTGAAGGAACATTTATGTACCACACATCTTGTTTCTACCATTAACAGTCTACTTGTTAATCTTTTTCAACTGATATATATATATTTTTTACTTAATTCTCTGCCATATTCCTTTGTTTGAATTTTACTTTACCCATTTTATAGTTTGTGAATGTTTGGGCTGTTTTCAGTTTTTGTCTATTGTGAAGCATTCTGTAATAAACATTCTTGTATAATTTTTTGTTATACATTTGCATTCATTGCTATGGTGTATATATCTAGGAGTGGAATTGCTGGCATATAGGATTTATGCATATACAGCTTTAGTATATATTGCCAAAGGTTTTCTGAAGTAGTTATATTAATTCCAGAGTGGTTGTATTAATTTAAAATCACAACAGTATATAAGAGTTATAGTTGCTCTGTATTCTCACGAATATTTTGAATTGTTATTCTTGTTTTTTTTTTTAAAGCTATTTTGGTAGATGGGTATCATGTTTTATTGTTGCTATAATTTGGATATTCCTGGTGACTAATGACATTGAGGATCTTTCCAGGTATTTTTTTTTCTTTTTTGGTTACTAGATTTTTACAATAAGCTTGGTATCTGATCGTGTAACTCCTCCAAATTTGTTCTGTTTTAAAATTGTATTTCTTAGTTTCCACTCTTTGTGTTATAATTTGCCTCCTTTTTAAGATGGGCTCTTACTCCATTACCCAGGCTAGAGTGCAGTGGCACAATCCTGGCTCACTGAAGCCTCAGGATTGTGTGTGTGTGTGTGTGTGTGTGTGTGTGTGTGTGTGTGTGTGTGAAATGCCTGCTGCATACTTTTACTCATTTAAAAATTAGATTGTCTGCTTTTTCTTATTAATTTGAATAATAACTTCATATATTCTGGGAGTCTTCTATCAGCTATATGTATTGGAAACCTCTGCCACTCAGTGGTTTGACTTCTTAACATCTTAATAACTTTTTATGAACAGAAGTTTTACTTTTTAATGAGGTCTGAGTTATCAACCTTTTTGTTTATGCTTGGTGCTATTTCTGTCTTGTTTAAGAAATCTTTGGTAGTTACAAGGTCATGAAGATATTCTCCTATGTAATCTTTTACAAGCTTTATAATTTTACCTTTCACATTTCAGTCTTTAAGTCACATTAAGCCAATCCATCTGGAACTTATTTTTATGCATGAAGTCTAAGGGTCAAGGTGTTTAAAAAATTTTTCCTCCCATATGATTATCCAGTTAATCACCACCATTTATTGAGAACACTATTATTTCTCACTGCACTGTAGTAGCATCTTTGTTATAAAGTAGGTAACCATACATGTTTGAGGCTATTTCAGAACTCTGTATTTTGTTCCGGCAGTCTATTTGTCTCTTCTTATGCCGGTACCATAGTGTTTTTGTTACTATATTTTTACAATAAGCTTGGTATCTGATAGTGTAACTCCTATAAGTTTGTTCTCCCTTAAGATTATATTTCCTAGTGTCTACTCTTTGTGTTATAATTTGCATTCTTTTTGAGATGGGATCTTAGTCCATTACGCAGGCTGCAGTGCAATGGCACAATCATGGCTCACTGCAGCCTCAACCTCGTAGACTCAAGTGATCCTTGCACTTCAGCCTCCTGAATAGCTGGGACTACAGGCATGCGCCACCACATCTGGCTAATTTTTATTTTTTGTTTTAATTTTTAAGTTTTTTGTAGAGACGGAGGTCTATGTTGCCAGGTTGTTGTTGAAATCCTGGGCTGAAGTGATCTTCCTATCTGGGCCTTGCAAAGTGTTGGCATTATAGGCATGCACCACTTCACACAGCCATCATTTGCATTTTACAATGAGCCCGTCAATTTCACCATAAACAAAACAGCTGGAATTTTTATTGGAATTGCATTAATTTTATGCATACACACACACACACACTCACATATGGTACCAGATGAAGACCACCTCAGGTGAATCCTGGAGAACATGGGCTTCATATATATATATATATGTATTTTATATATATAATTTGGAGTCAGTTGACAACTTTATGACATTGAGTTTTCCAGTTCTCAGGTATACAATAATATAAACCTTCACTTGTATATATCTTCAGTTTCTCTTGGTGATGTTTTGCAGTGTTCTTGGTTGAATTAGTTTCAGTGGATTTACCATAAAGTGTTTAATCAAATCTTTTAGAAATGGTATTATTTTGAAGCTTTATTTTTTAGCTTTGGTAGATAGGATATCTAATGTCCTTGCTAAAGATTAATTTGTATCTTATGTTAGCTAAAAATAATGGTGGCTCTGTATCTCCGTTTTCTATCTTTATTTCTTTTTTTGGTAGCCTCTCCAGGACAGTGTCACATAGAACGGGTTTTAGTAGACCTTCTTATTTCATGTGTAATGATAAGAAAAAAGCTCAAAGGAAAAGACTTCTACATTTCACTGTATTTATTGTAGGTTTAAAAGTTCTTTATCTTCACTTTATTAGATTATTCCTAGTTTACTGAAAATGTTTCCTCATCATAAAATGGAAGACATTGTTAATTCTATCTAAAGAGTTGAATTTATAGTTATAAAATTGTTCACAGTGTCTCTAGTCTTTTTTTAATTGAGGCAAAATTTATGCATAGTGAATTATACAGATCTTAAGTTTATATAATTTGGTAAGTTTTGCCCACATATTCAACAACACTATAAAGATTTAGAATATTTTCATTACTAAGAAATTCCCTTATGCCCCATTCCAGTAAATCTCTAACACACATTTGACTTCTTTCACAGATTACATTAGTTTTTCCTTTTCCTGAACTTCAGTAAAAAAGGAATAATTGGACCGTATTTATTGGGAGGGGGATTTTGATGACTTTGTCTCAACAAAATGTCTCTGAGATTCATGCATGCTGTTACATGTATCAGTAGTTTCTTCTTATTGTTGAGTAAGATGGCATTGAATGAATAGAACATTTGTTTATCAATTCTGCTATCAGTTGATGGATTGTTTTCAGTTTGGGGTTTTTGTGGTTAAAGCTGCAATCAGCAATTGTATAAAAGCCATTTTGTGGACATATCTATTACTTTCTCTGGGTAAATAGAAGTGGAACTATTAGATATAAGATAGATGTACATTTGAATTTGCCAAAGAGTTTTCCAGAGTGGTTTATTTATTTTACATTTACAGTAGCAGTTTATGAGCCTTGCAGTTGCCCTATGTTCTCACCAGTTTGGTGCTGTGCTAAGCTAATCTTGGCAGAGATTAGCTCAGGCCTCTCAGAAGTCTCAAGGTGTCATTCAAGCTCGGAGTCTCATCAGATGCTTGAATGGGGAAGGATCTGTTTTCTAGCTTGTAGTCGTTGGCAGGATTCAGTTCCCCATGGATTGTTGGGCAGAGGGTGTCAGCTACTTGATGGCAACTGTCTGAAGGCTGCTCTGAGTTATTTGCCATGTAGCTTTCTCTATAGGGCAGCTTACTTCACCAAAGCCAGCAATGGAGAGAATCAGTAGTTAACGTCTGGTAGCAAGGTAGAAGTTACCATCTTATGTAACATACTCAAGGAAGTAACTTCTTAACAACTTTGCCGCATGCTCTTGGTTAGAAGCAAGTTACAGGTCCTGCCAACACTCCAGGGGAGGGGATTGTACAAGGGCATGAATAGCAGGAGGTAGGGATAATTGGGGCCATCTTAGAGTTTGTCCACCTCAACTAGTTTCAGGAATAATTAGAGCCCTTTGCCAGAAATGTACTTTTTTTTGTGTCTTAGCCATAACACCCTGGAGAGCAATGACACAACTTAATATGACCAAATAAATGTAATAGGGTGGGACATGTTGGGAGAACTCAGGGTTTGTAGTTAGATGTGTTCCTTCATGTGGAAAAAGCCCAAGTACAGTCCAACAAGGGGTTCCAAATTGTGCCTCCTTAATGTCCCAACAGAAACAGGGCACCAAGTATGCCTCCTGGCACATGAAGCAGATGTTCACCATCTGGGGATGTGTTAGCAGGCAGCATGTCTCTGTCAAGGCATGGGGATTTTCTGGCAGTATTCCAGTTCTTGGGAGGGACTTGCAAGAATATGGGTAGTGCTATGATTTAAAAGTGGCCCCTCCAAATCTCAGATATTGCCAAGGTGATAGTAGTAAGAGGTGGGATGCTAAGAGGTGATTAGTGCATGAAGGCTTCTCCCCTCGTGAATGGGATTAAGACTGTTATAAAAGAGGCTTCACAAAGCATTTATCTCTTGCCCTTCCTCCATGTGAGGGCATAATGTTACTCCCCTCTAATGGATGCAGCCCTCTCTAAACAACCAAACCTGCTGGTGTCTTGCTCTCAGACTTTTCAGCATCAGGAACTTTGAGAGAAAAATGTCTATTCTTTATAAACTACCCAGTCTGAGAAACTTTGTTGTAGCAGCACAAGAGAGACGAAGGTAAGGAGCCAATACTGTTAATAGCAATATAAGGAAATGGGTCTAAGACGTAATCATCGTGTGTAAATTATCAGAACTAAGGCAAAAGTTTTAGGAGTAGGCTTAGAAATAAGAAACATAGCTCTAAGGTACCAGGTGAAGACCAGCTCAGGTGAATCCTGGAGAATGCGGGGTTCTTAAATTCATAAATTTCTCTTGCCCTCAGACAGAATTGACTTTAGAGAATGGAATTAACTCTGCAGCTATGTGGAAGAGAGAGTCCTAGAGCCCAAAAATCTTATAGAATTGATCGTCAGGGGACTCCTCCAAGGCCTTGGAGGCTGGAAATAAAAGTAATCTTACTTCCGCTTCCTTTTTTTCTACCCTCTCTTTTGGAAACACCATCTCCAGTGCCTAAATAATCCAGCCTTAAGGACATTTCTATTTTAAGCTTCTTTCTAGTAGTAGAATAAAATGCCTTATGCCTTGGCTTGGGATTTTGAATATTCTGGGATAGGTAGAAGAGTTGCATGGGAAAGTGGCATGCTGTGTCTATGTCTTTCTGAAATCATATCTATAGATAGCTACTTATCTTTCAATAAAAGGACCGCTGTCCATTCATTTGTTGGATGATGGTTGAGAAGCTACTGGTGCAATGAACTGTACTAGTGCTAGAATAAAATTAGAATTTAAAAAATGCACGTTATTTCTACCCTCAAGGTCTTTTATTCTAACGAGGCTTCGGACTTAGCAGTGATTTACACACGTGGTAAAGTTGTTACTGTAGTTAGGACATAGCAAAGGAGCCACAAAACATCCTAGTCACAGGTCATCATAGAATAATGGACTGGGTCATGAGTACTCTTTTATGCTGGTAAGGAGGGGAACATTTTTGGGTTTTAAAAGATCACTTGGCTGAGTGGTCAAGAATGGATTGAAGAGGAGCAAGAATGAGTTCAGGAAGATTCGTAGGATAGATACTGCAGTAAAATATAATGTAGCCTGGACTAGTGTGGTGCTCCTAAAAATGCAGGAAATAAATAGATTTTAAAGTTACTTTAAGAGGTAAAAATCAGAAGACTTTAATGCAGTGGTGCTTATACAACTGAGTGATAGTAGCTCTAGCCCCTGGGACAGCTAACACTGGAAGAGGCTGATGTATTTTTGGGGAAGATAATTTAGGAGAACATCATGAGTTTAGATTTGGATCTGTTGATTTTGAGAGTTGTTTGCAGTGTTAAAAAGAGAATGTCAGTTGGGCAGTTGCTAGGTGGGTCTAGAATTCAGAGTAAAAGTTTGGGCCATAGGCAGCTCTGATAATAGTTAGCAATTCCTGGGCATGATGACATCACCCAGGGAAGAACATAAAATGAGAAATAACAGGAAATAACAAAGAGAAATAAATGGACCAGAATGCCATATATACCTTAAAAAGGCTTCTGAGTCACATGAGGTTTTCCAAAAACACATTAATTCAATTTGATTTTTTCACCAATCATTTATGGTGACTTTCGGCCTGAGAGATTTTTCGGGGGATATCTAGTAAGTATATAAACTGAATAAAGTGGTTAGTCTCAAAGGTCTGTAAATTTAAAGAGTGTCTTTTTTATTACAAACATGATTAAAAGCTGAAAATGCAAATAAGTATGTGGGTGGAGAAACAGAAAGTATCTATATTAAATTGTGTTTTATTTTCCAGACAGAATTAAAATAATTTCAAAAAAGATGAATAACACCAGTTATGCACATGAGGAGAGGGCATATTACTTTAAAATGTGTTATGTCTCTACATGGTAATGGGATCTTTTTCCATCCTCTCAGTTCAGAGAAAATAATTCCTCTTATTGGATAATTTTTATATTTGAAAACTTGAAAGACAGAAACTAATTTAACAAAATAGCCAGAGTCTGAATTGCTTCATGTTTTGACTTCAAATACTGAGAGAGGAATGCACTTACTAAGGAAATGGATGGCTAGTGATTAAGACAGGAACCTCATGAAACCATCAGAGGCCATGCTCCTTAAAGGATTTTTTAAAACTTCAAAATTTTTTTTCTCTGCCTTAAAGATCTCTAAATATAAAACCATTTTATCTCTCTTATTTGGGAAATCTTCAATGTCAAATGAGTCTGGAGTTCCTTCCCATGTTGAATTAAAATCTCTCTTGCTACCGTTTAAGGATATTTATTCTTACTCAGAATGACTGGCAGCTGTTTAGAATCCTTCATAAAATAATTTTTCATGTAATTGTCATGAAGTCAGATCTTGGCCTCATCATCCAAGTTAAAATCATCAAGCAAAGGAGCAGTATGTAATCACATATTTAATGTGGAGAAGAAAAAGTCAAAGGTAGCTTTGGGGAGGAGAAAAACTTTGTTGCTCTACCCTCTTAGGTTCATTGGCTGGGGCCCTGTAAAATAGACTGAGAAAAGACATATTAACAGGAGAAAAGGAAAACAAATTTTATCTGACGTTAGCTTTTCTTAACACAGGGGCCTTCCTAGAAAAGAAGTGAAGCTTCAAAGAAGTGGATGGGCCTGAGAATTTATGTGCCATTTTTAACAAAGAGTGATAAATTCTGGAAATGTGACAAGGCAAAGAAAGGTTTTTTTAGCTGCTAGGAGTGGTAAATTGTAGAAAGGTAGATAATGGGAGAAACTAGTGGAAGATTAGGGTTCTCTTAGTAAGGCTGGGTTGTTCAGGTTCATCTAGGTGCCAACTTTCTGTCTTCTTCATGGCCACAAACTTCCTTTGCTGAGGGAATCATGGCAGTCCTCATTGCTCAGGAGTTTCTGCTTTTAGTCAGATAAAGGAAGTCCTGGCAACTTCTGTTAAATCTCCTTTTCCTTCAGTTCAAAATAATCCTTATGTCAAAATGACATATTTTGGAGTAGCATATTTTGGGGTGACATTTTGATCACCTTCTGTTAGTGATAACCTACAGGATAAACAACTCTAGCCAGCTGTCCCTTTTCTTGTAAGTCTCTTTTCCAAACTTTCAATGTATATTTTGATTCTTCTGGTTTTTCTATTAATTACTTAGATAAGAAGTGGATCTTTAGAAGGACATTTCCATGTGTGAAAAGTTAAATTGATGCAGACCCTTATTCTTCATCCTGGACTGCACTGGTGGAATTTATTTACTCATCAAAAACATTTTTTTAGAGACAGGTCTCACTCTGTTTTCCAGGCTGTAGTGCAGTGGTGCAATCATAGCTCCCTATAACCATGAACTCTTGGGCCTAAGTGATCCTCTTGCTTCACCCTCCTGAGTAGCTAGGACAATAGGCATGCACCACTATGCCCAGCTAAGTTTTAAATTTATTTTTATTTTTTGTGGAGATGAGGTCTCGCTATGTTGCCCAGGTTGGCTTTGAACTTCTGGGCTCAAGTGATCCTCTCACCTTAGCTTCCTAAAGTGCTGGAATTACAGGCGTGAGCTTTTCCAGTCCTTAGTTTGTTCTAGGTACTGTTAAAGGTTCTAGGGATGCAGCTGAGAAAATAAACCAAAACACGGCTCCTCTCATGGACTATGAATAAAATGGAGTGATTGTACAGTTTATTCTGGGACTGGAAACCAGGTTATTCCTTGCTAATCTATTTGTCTTCAGTTAGCACCTCAGTGTTGGTGGCTTTCTAATCAATCATCTAACCAGCATTCACTGAGTGTCCACTCCTGCCAAGCATTAGGCTCTTGTGTAGCTGGTAATCTAGCTAGGAAGAGGAAATCAAAACAGATCATTGCATGACAATTTTAGGCAATCAAAATGTTTCACACAGTAACACAGGATTAACAACGTGACCTAGACTATTAGTTCAATTCTGTGATTTCTGAGGAGGTGTTTGCCAAATTATGTCATGAAATATTTTCTTTTCCCTTCACAATATTAGTTGGTGGGATATATAAAATGTAAAAATAATTTGATGTCTGCCTGCATACCTATCAACTAATAGAATTGCTGTGGTGACACGGTGAAGTTCTAATTCTGTTTCTTTATTCTGCGAATCTGTTTGCTCAGAATGAATTTAGTAAGATGTCAGGCTTTCATTGAGTTCACTAAGCCTTGTGATTATTCCATATGATTGATTTTATTAAAAATAAGCTTATAAGCAGCAAAATGTTGACAATAATTTAGATGTTCCTGGGAACATCAAACTTTTCTAATTTGTGCAATTTTTTTCCTTATTAACTTGCTTTTTAAGCATTGTATTAAATACCAACCATTTGTCACCTGTAAAATGCTTTTACTGTTCCTCAAATCATAGCTAGCATTGTGCAAGTTTTAAAGACAACAAATTAACATTCTATGCTGTGGGTTAACTACTGGAAACCTTGTATAATGGCATTTGATTATATAAGGCTGATGATTTAGTCTCATAAAAATCCTACTTAATCACTTGGGTAACTTTCATCATCTTTCATAAAAGAAGGTGACATGAATGCCAATGATGTTAGGGAAATGTCGGGTTCTCTTTCTACCAGCGGTTGGTACCCAGACTTCCAAAGATTTGACACTTTGTTTGAATACTGGTAGGCTCTCTGCACTTGAGAAATTATCATTCTGGGTGATTTGAGAAATGTTGGTTCACTGAGGGAAAAAAGGGTAAGTTTAAAAAGGAAGAAGGAAGTTGTAGCAGATATGTTTTAGGGTATCATTCAGCTAAAGAGCCTGCCCTTTCTTTTGGTGTTCGATCCCAGATTTGTGAGGAATGAGCCATCCAGCTTTGTGCTAATATAAGCCCCTATACTCGTGGTGATAACTCCTTGGTTTCTTGTTATATACATATATGCTGATAAGAATTTCTTTGTTGGGCTTTTGGAATTAGGATGCAAAGACAACTGGCATACATTTAGATGAGAATGGGATTGTAACACCAAAATTTAGGAGCTGTGAATAAAAATTTCTGTGCTGTTGATAAAGGAGGGAGAATGCAGATCTATAGAGAATGAAAGGAAGGAAGCAGACTTTAGTGAGCAGAAGACATACAAGTCTGCTGGGCTCTTGTTCATTCCAGGTGAAGTGGTAGTGGAATGCTTACCCTGGAGCCAAGTGGAAAGTCAGACCTCTCCAAGTCACAGAAAGAGAGAGTGGGGGAGAGGTGGATTCCCATGAGAAAACCAGAGGGTCATTGCCAGAGGAGAGGAGAATGAATGTCAGGCAAACAAAACAAAGGAGGTTCTCTGCAGCCAGAGAGGCAAAGGGAGAAGTTTTAGATAACTGAAAGTTTTTTTGATTATCTGACTAAAGTCACAAATCACAATGAGTCATTGTAGAATTTGAATTAAAATTTTTTGAAAAAATGTTTAAATATGAATGATAAATACACTACTATTTTCTTGATCTTTATTAACATTGATTTTTTGATCATTTGATCAGGATTAGGGTGATACTTGCCTCATGTATATAATACATGAACAAAAGGATTCTTTCTAATGAACTGTGAAATCGTGACGTAAGAGAGTTGCTGTTTACCCACTTAAGCAAATGCTTCAGGAGGCAGTATAGCAATATCCATTACTTCATGCATCCATTGCTAATGATTACAAATGTGTTTCGTGGCTCACTTTGAAGGGTGCAGCAATATTCAGTAATTCAACCTACAGGTGGCATTTCCTGCAGGTATTTTGGTTTGGTAAATTTCTACTTGGCCTTCATCCAGTTTTGATTCTCAAGCAAGTTGTGGGAGACTTTGGTTTTGAACAGCTGTCAGATAATATATTTATACTCTTTAAAGAATTATTGGATATTAGGGATGAGGACATGTCCTCATCTTTTGCTTCCCTGGACAATTACCCATTTCTATGCATCATAATATTACCATCTGCTTCCATGAGTATAAAAAGCCATGGAGGGAGAGAGTCAGAAAGGTCTTGTTTGATAATAGTCATTTATGGCCTTCTCTGCTTGTAAGAAGGCTAGGAAGGCTCTGTGACCTTCACAATGGTAGACATTTAGCCACAGAAACAATGTGAGTAGAAAACATAAGCAGAGAGCCAAGAGGGAAATTTAATTTCTGGCCTAATTTTTACAGGAGAGATCAGGACATGACTAAGCATATCGCCCGAGCTTGCTTATGAGTAGCCAAATAGACATAGACCTAGGATCCTGCTGGGAGTTTTCTAACCTCGCCACTTTTGTACCTGCATTGAGTGTGGCCACTCTGAGAACCTCAGTAGCTCTTTTCACGTAGGCTTACAGAGGGCAGCCAGGATCATGTTCAGTGTTCATTCTCCTACCTCACCCATCCGACCACTCTGATAACCCTCTGAGTGCCTCACCCTTCCTTTTCCTAGTAAACATAGTGGATACCACCGCTTATTCCCTGACAGGAGTCCTGTCTGAGGGGCCACCTGGTAGTAGTCGGCACCAGTGCCTGGGCCTCTATTTCTTCAGCAGTGGCAAAATGTACTTGGGTAGTAACAATCTGCCTTTGAAATGACTGGAGAGCAGTGAATTACTCAAGCCATAGATTGTCTGTATGTAGATGTGGACCCAGGCATCCAGGAAAGAGACATCCCAAGAGGCCTGGAGGAAGTAAGATTGGACTTGTTTAGAAAGGAGTAGGAGCATTGAGAGGGAGGTCATTGAGGAGAGGCGGAAAAGCTTTCAGAGCTGCATGACCCAATACAGAACTTGGAATATTAACGATAGTAGTAGTCCTTGAGCCCTCATGTCATGCAAGGCACCGTGCCACATGTTTGACATGCATTATCTCATTTAATCCCCTGATCTGCAGTCCAGTGCTCTACCTCTGAGCTATACCTTCTCCTTCATTTAGCCCTATAGGTAGGTGCTGTTATCATTTTCATTTCAGTGCAGAGGAAAGAAGCTCAGGGAGGTGAACCAGTGCTAACTGGTTTGCCAGATAGCACAAAGTTCATAAGGGGCAGAAGCTGGAGTACATCAAACAGATATAGCTACAAAGAGGAGGAAAGGCTGGCCTTGCTGTCACCAAGAGTTTGTGTCATATAGAGCTGCCCTGCAGTAATAACTAGCATAGCTGTACAGATACGGAAGTGTAGAGCTGTAAAAAAAGGGTTACCTTTATAGCATTTATAGCTTAGTGAAAAAGCAAGTCTTGAACTCTCACAATTTCTGGGAGCCACAGTGCCGGATTGTTGAGTCATTTGAAATTCGTTTTCACCCCATTCCCCAGAAAACCTCAGAACCTCAGTAATATCTGCACATCATGCACATCAGCAGATACACACACACACACACACACACACACACACACACACACACACACACACACAGTCTCTCACTCACTCACTCACGAGAAAAAGAGAGATTTATTGTGAGGAGTTGGCTCATTCCAATTATGGAGGCCGAGAAGTCCCGCAATGTACAGTCTGCAAGTTGGAGAACCGGGAAAGCCAATGATGTAATTCAGTACGAGTCTGAAGGCCTGAGAACCAGAGTTGTAAATCCCAGCCCAAGGGTAGGAGAAGATGAGCTGAATTGTCTCAGCTCACCAGTGAGGCAGAAAAAATAAGAGGTGACAGATGCCTCCTCCCTCTGGCTTTGGTTCAGGCCCTCAGTGACTGAATGATGCCCACCCAAACTGGGGAGGACAGGCTATCTTATCGAGTATGCTGATTTGCATGTGGATCTCAGTCAGAAACACCCTCGCAGATGCATCTAGAAATGTTTATTCTGGGCATCCTGTGGCCCAGTCAGATTGGCACATAAAGTTAACCATCAGACATACATGCACTGGATGCCTGTGATCTGTTAAGCAAAACCAAAACCGCATTCTCCAGGGCACAGCTGAGGGTGTCCTTCTCACTTTTCCACACTCATGAACAACTGAAGGAGGTGGCATCTCCAGAGACAAGATGGAGTCAGGATGGGGGAGGGGATGAGGCTGTAGACCATGGAGGCTGACAGACCTTGGCCTTAATCCCAGTGCCTTAATTTCTTCATATAGAAGAGGAGGAGGATAATGCCAATCTCATGGGGTAGATACAACGAGAAATGAGAAAAAGGTCTTGATGCCTAAACATGCAGTACATTAAGTGCTCAGTAAATTTTACAGAAGGAATGTTGCCAGTAGAATCAGTTTATTCCTTTGTAAGTTTGGTTAGCGATGTTTCCAGATACAGCCAGAGCAATCCAGTGGGTTGGCCCAGGAGCGAGTTCTGGAGCTCAGTCTTCTGACCTTGCAGACCACTGACTGTTTTCACTACTTTGTGCTCCGCTATTAAAGAGTACCATAGAGGGAGAGCATGTTCACACAACCAAATCATATTTAGATACACAAAAGTCTGATAAATTAGGGAAATATTGTGAATTGTCTCATTTATAAGTATTTTCCATTGGCTACCTTTAGATAAGAAGCTTTTTTTGTGCTTTAATTCTTTTTCCAATTAAAGAGCATGAATTTATGCACACCAGTTTTCTAATCTGCCCTCAGCATATCTAGCCAATGTTATTTTTAACCACCGTTATTTGGCACATCGTTTAATAGAGGTGGGCTGCTCATCTCCCAGGCCCCTTCTATTTTCTGTGAAGTTCTTTTCTCTATATGCTGAACATTTTAATTCCTCTTACTGGAAGCATCCCTTCTTCCTTCTGTCCGATCACATCATCCCTTTTCTTCAAGGCTGTGTTTAAGATCCATGTGTTCTAAGAAGCCCTCATTGTGGGCCTCGGTCCTCTCTACTTGCTCTGGTCTTTCAGAATAACATATGGTACTTCTGAAGTCTGTAGAGCTCCAGAAAAGCCTTCATCACTAAGCAAAATGACTATAGCCCAAAGGTTCTGGCTATCTGCATGGCTATGCTGATCAAGAAAGACCGAGGCAGGTTTCCTGTGTCTTGGTGTCTGGCACAGGTTTTGAGGACAGTTGAGATGCTGGAGATCATCAGTATCATGCCATAAGGAGATGGAAAGTCACCAAGATGGAAAGTCACCATGAGCATGTGTGCATGTGCAAGGTTATTATTTACTCAGTAAAGGTCATATAAGAAATCTATGCCAGGGAAGGTCAATAAGGGTGGTGCTGTACTCTTTGATCATCATTTATCCAGGGAGCTCTTGACTTTTTTTTTTTTTTTTTTTTTAAGAATAAAGCCCTAAACATTTTGGAAATGTACCTGTTTTCTGAGGTTTCATTAAATTATACTTAAGTTCATTTTTCACGTGAAAAATGAGCTTTAGGCTTCCATATGATGAATCGTTTCCTCCTGTGTGACAGTGGTGGAGGAAGTTAATTTAGTGCTGCTGCAGTTATTCTGGTTGTCTCCTATTTTATTCTGGGGCTGTTGATTAATAGGATTACACTGGAGTGACTACAGCTGCCAATTTGTTTATCCCATCACTGGGGTCAGCGCTAAGGATCTTATTTCATGTTTCTCTGGTTCTGAAACCTGTTTTGTCATGTTTGTAACGTAATAAACTTCTGCTGTATCATCACCTCATCACCCTCGGGGGTGTTCAACTAAGCTAAATGAACTCCCTAGCCATCCATGTTGCAGAAATCTGAGTTGTTTGTTCACAAAGTATTGATTGAACACCATTGGTGAGCAATATCTTGTACTGTGCTGAGAAAATCAAGGCCATTGCACTAGACACAGAGGGGGAGACCAATTTATACTTTGGGAACCTGATTAGTGGCAAAGTGTAAGCAGTGGAAGAGGGGGAGGTGAAATGATAAGTGATTGATACCTATCTAGGCTTCAGTATCATCAATAATAAAGCAAGTAATTAGACCAAATAATTTTTTTTCTATTTATTCAGATTGTGGAACACTTTGCCATTTTGTGGAGTATCAAAAAATACTGACACTTAGTTCCACTATGTAAACTAGGAGATATATTTTCTAAGTATGCATATGCTATATGATTCTGAGCATGGCATACTTAAAAATATGAGTGGCTGTGTCTAGCGAGCAGTACTTCCCTTAGACCTGGGCAAATGAGGCCTCTGTCCTAGGCCTTATAAATTGGGGTGTCTTGTGCCTTGCCTATGTCTTCTTTGAAATTTTCTAAATTCCCCTGTGATGTCTGGAATGGTCCGGGGGTTGGTAGTGCCATCTAGTCAGGGTGCACTGAGCCTGGGTTGGAACATGCATGGGCCTCAGTCTCATTTTTTTCCTTTTGGAAGTATTTGGAGCTCTCTGTCACACATGACAGATTAATCAGATATCCCGAGGACCTGTGGAATTTGCACCTATGGGAGCATCCCAGGGCTCCATGGCTGGACTCAAATGGCAGGACTCTGGTTTCAAAGGGTAGTTTGGTAAGCTGATCACTCCTGCAAGCCCATGTTATTCCTTTGTGAGCTTACACAAGATTGGGCTACCAGCATGGTGCACATGTGATTGATGTGATCAACTCTCACAAATGTACACAGGATGAGTTCAGAGTCCTGGAGTACTCCTGGTAAACTACTATCCCTTGGACCTGAGCCATGTATATGGACCCATGTATTGGCTCTTGCTTACCCCTGTTGTGACTGCAGAGTCATCTCTGGTCTGCAATACAGAAGGCAGCAAGATTGGAGACAGATGTCCTTTACCCATAAGACCCCTGCTACTGACAATAAGGGAAGTTGCCCCATCCCCTCCATAGGCTCCATTCTACATGTTAGGCCACCCCTGGGAGTGGCTGCACCTCTTTCCTCATAAGCATTTTCAGACTGTGGCTCTGCAGTGCCAACGGGCCCTCCCAACTGATGTCCTCTCTTGCATCTGATTGCTGTGGTGACATCATGCTCTCCCAGCTTGTTCTTAAAGTATGTTGGATAAGTGAGAGAGATTTCTTGCCCCAGTGGAAACACTCCTTTTACCCCGATCTGGGTGGCTGTGTGTGGAAGGCAACAGTATGATCATCATTGAAAAGGACCACAGAGAATGACAGGATTATGTTCTTAAGAGTTTAAAGAAGACAAGGGATTGGAGGATGTTTTGTCTTGTTTTATACCATACAATTTTGAAGAGTAAATTAACACAATCAAAAAACAAGTTATTTACGTTTTTGTGCATCCTCTGAGTGAGATTTGCATTTGTAGGCATTGTCAATGAAGCACAACGACAACTTTTGTGAGGGTCATTAGAAGCCAGTATTTATAGGCAGCACAATCAGTGATGTGGTGTCAGGAGCGATAATGTAATCAGCATTACATAAATGGGGTTAGGGAACTAAAGAGGCAAGCAGGCCTATATTTTTAAAAAATCTGAACAGTTCTGAAGGGCCATGGCATTGTGAATAATAACAGCATGGCTACGTTTTTCTCCCAGGAGGCAGTATGAAAGAGCCAAAAATGTTGCAGATGACAATAAAGAATATGAACTGATGATTCTTGTACCTGACAGGAAGAGATGGTGCTTGAACACTAAAAAGAATCTTCATATGCACTGTTTGGAAAAGAAAGCAGCCAGGTGCGGTGGCTCACGCCTGTAATCCCAGCGCTTTGGGAGGCTGAGGCGGGTGGATCACTTGAGTTCAGGTGTTTGAGATCAGCCTGGCCAACATGGTGAAACCCTGTCTCTCCTAAAATACAAAAATTAGCCGGGCTTGGTAGTGGGAGCCTGTAATCCCAGCTACTCGGGAGGCTGAGCCAGGAGAATTGCTTGACCCAGGGAGGCAGAGGTTGCAGTGAGCCAGTATTGCACCACTGCACTCCAGTCTGGGCTACAGAGTGAGACTCTGTCTCCAGAAAAAGAAAAAAAGAAAAAAAAAAAGAAAGAAACCAGTACGCGTCTCTTTTCTACTCATTATTCTGTCCTTTCATTGAAAAATCACTATACTTTATATGACCCCATGAATTCATATTACATTTTAAAGACCAAACTGCTAGTATTAGACAAGGCCCTGCAAAATTAATTGCCAAGTGCCCCTCACTCTGTAGGGATGGCCTCGTTGGGTAGGATACTTATTAGTGGTACTCAGGAAATAAGATGCTCTCTGTGCTGCCCATCGGATCATTTGTTTTGAGCTTGGACTCAAAGCTGGAATTAATTCTCCCCAGCAAAAAAGGAGAGGAATATGAAGCACCCTACTTCTCAGCAGAAAGAGAAAACAAAAGAGGAAGAGGATGAGGAATAGAGAGAGGAGGAGACACATGGAAGAGAAGCCTGCTCAGCTGCAGAGAAGAGAAATCACCCCTGGGGTGGGAAGTTCTTATTTATCTAAAAATTGGAGGAAAGCAAATTCTTGTAAGTAGAAGAAGAACACGTTATCTTTTAAAATATCTGCATTATGTAGTTAGGAACACAGAGATTCCACATTTTTTTGTAACTCGTAACCAAGAGGTTTTGGAGAATGACATGTGTATCCATTCTAGAGCAGACTTATGTGTGACAGATGACAATGTGAGAGACGGTGTATCAGGATGGCAGAAAATGAATAATGTGACACAAAGATGAATCCATATTATCAGTGCACCAGGCACCACTCTTGCTGAGGCACTGTTTTCTTTTGTCAAGATATCTTAAATCTCTAATTCACTGTAATTTTTCAAACAATTATTGCAGATTCTTTACTCATATTTGCTGCTTTATTGTATCTACATTTTTCTCTGCGTTTGGAGGTTTGCATGTATTCAAAGCAAGCAAGTGCATCCTTAGTATAACATCCCTTACTTTGAGTTCTAATACTCTAAGAGGTACATTTTTTATGTTTTTTGTCAGATCAAATAAAAAGGTCCCTCTTGTTGTCTTCAGCCTTTTTCATAAGCCTCAGCCCATTTTTTACTTTGATCTTCTAGATTTATGTCAGTCTGTTTTATTTCTCTTAGATTGTATGTTCCTTTCCTTTTTAAAATATGTGCCTCTGAAACTTTGTCCCCTTGGGGACTCCCTGTGCAGCCACCCTGGTTTCTTGATGCTCTTTCCCTTGCTCTTACTAATTAGAGTCATGGGCTACCCCAGGTCTTGTCAGTTACACAGCTGCTTTTTCAACGTGTCTGATCCTTCCTGCCTTCTTTCCTTCCCAAATTTTTGTGACAAGAATGTTCTCTTATACAGAAAAAGCTAATTCTCAATAATTAAAGTGTCATAAATACCTCATGCTTGTTACAGTTTATAACATATATATTTGGGTATAGTTTTCACTGAATTCCTTTATTTTCTGCTAGTTTGATCAGCCAAGTTGTTTGCCATCATAAAGGCAAGATTGAGGCTAGGATGATAAGTGGATTGAAATTGTCAAAGGAATAACTTCAAAAAGATTTTGGACGTTCAAATAAAAGAAAAAGTAAAGAACCTTCAGGTAACTCTTTATATAACAAGCTTTTTTTCCCCAAATCACAAATAATTCTTGAATATTTATTACTTTTCTTTGGAGACCTAGAAAGGAAAAATCACTGAGCAAATGCCATGGGTGTTTGCAAAACTGGAATTCACTGTGGGCAGTGAGGTAAGGGACACTGTATGAACCTTGGAGAATCTTTATAAGTAGAAACTACAGCCTCAAAAACCATGATCTGCCCCCTGGAATTTCCTGTGGGTGAAGTAAGGGGCATTGTGTGTTGCCTTTGAAGCATCAAAATTATAACAATTAGAAGCTATCACCTCTATTAACTTCCTCCCGCCCACGTTACCTGTCTGACCTCATCTCCTGTTACTCTCTCCCTTGTCTGCTTCCGTCCAGGCAGCCTTCTCCCTGGTCTTTGGAAGACAGTTTGGCCTCAGGATGGCGCAATTGCTATCTTCTCTGTTTTCAACGTCTTTGTCTAAAAAATTTGCATTGCTTGCTTTCTCATTTCTTTCTGGTCTTCTATCACATTTCTCTAGCTCAGTGTGACCTTTCTTTCCTGTCCACATTATATAAAATTGCTATACACCTCCAACACACGCACTTTGTATTATTCTTCTTGGCTTTATTTTTCTTCTCTCATTATCACATCTATCATTAGAAATATTTTACTTATCTTGTTAATTTTTCCTTCTCAATCACCAGAGGTAAGCTTTGGAGGATGAAGATTTTTTTCTGTTCTGATCACTGCTGTGTCCTCAGCGAATACAGTAGGAACTGAGACACAGTAAGTCCTCAATACATGTTTGTTGAATGAATAAATAAAACCTCAACTAAAACGGGCAGCTGGTTACCTAAAATTTTGCTCTAATTTGTATATATTAGAGAAATAGTGTTATAATAGAATATGTTAAACTTAAGGGTTTGTTCCCCCAAATTTAACTTTATACCCTCATGGTAGGTGTTAGACTAACAGTTAAACAAATTAAAAATCCAGTGTTTTCCCACCATTTTTAAAAGTCTTGTTGAAATTACCTAGCACTTTTCTTTGGAGGATGGGGCTACTTTCCCACTGTTGTCTTGGAGTCTCAGCTGAAATCAAGACAGGAAGTTTCATTTTATATCATGTTGCATTAGTATTAAGATATTTTAAAATTCATGCTAATCAGCATCATTGGTATAAAATGGAATAAAATAGTGAAAACGAAGTCGTAGGGAATGTTGCTCCCACATATATTCTAAAGCAAATAGGAAAGGTTTCCATTTTTATCACCTTGCCTTCTACTCTGCAGCTTTCTAAAAAAAATCTATTCTCCCAGAGTTCTGAGGCTGAAAATCTAAGATCAAGGTGTCAGCAGGGTCATATACCTTTTGAGACCTATAGGGTGTATTATGCTACTGCTTAATTTGCTAATGCTGCCATAGCAAAGTACCATGGATGTGTTGGCTTACACAGAGATTTATTTTCTTAAGTTCTGGAGGTTAGAAGTATGAGATCAAGGGTGTTTTTTTCTGAGGCCTCTCTGTCTTGTAGGTGGCTTTCTTCTCCCTGTGTTTTTACAGCATCTTCTTTCTGTATATGTCTGTGTCCAGATTTCTTCTTATAAGTACAGCAGTCATAGTGGATTGGGGCCCACCCTAATGCCTCATTTTAACTTAATTACCTCTTAAAGGCCCTATCTCCAAACAGTCAGAAAGGTACTGGAGATTTGAACTTCAACACATGAATTTTGGGAGGACAAAATTTACCCCAAGACAAAGGGAATCCTTCCTATGTTCTGGTGGTTTTCTAGCAATTTTTGGCATTCCTTGGGTTATACATACATCACTCCAATCTTCCATCTTTATGTGATATTCTCTTGGTGTCTCTTCACATCATTTCACAGCTGTGAGCATCTGTTTCTCTGTTCAAGTTACCCCCCCTTTTATAACGATACCAGTGATACTGGAGTAGGTCCCATCCTAATGACCTCATTTTAACTTAATTACCCCTGGAAAGACCCTATTTCTGAGTAAGGTCACCTTATTAGCCTTTTCTCAGGCTGCAAATAAAGACATACTCAAGACTGGGTAATTTATAGAGGAAAAAGTTTGAATTGACTCATAGTTCCTCATGGCTGGGGAGGCCTCAGGAAACTTACAATCATGGCAGAAGGGAAGCAAACATGGCTTTCTTCATATGGCAGCAGCAAGGAGAAGAATGAGTGCCCATTGGAAGGGGAAGCCCCTTATAAAATAACTAGATCTAGTGAGAACTAACTCACTATTATGAGAACAGGATATGGAAATCTGCCCCCATGATTCAATCATCTCCACCGTAAATCTCCCATGACACATGGGGATTGTGGGAACTACAATTAAAGATGAAATTTGGGTGGTGACACAGCCAAACCATATCATTCCATCCCTGACTTCCCCCAAATCTTATGTCCTCACATTTCAAAAGCAATCATGCCTTTCCAACAGTCCCCCAAAGCCTTAACTAATTTCAGCATTAACTCAAAGTCTGCAGTCCAGAGCCTCATCTGAGACAACGCAAGTCCCTTCTACCTATGAGCCTGTAAAATCAAAAGTTAATTACTTCCTAGATAGAATGGGGGCACAGGCATTGGATAAATACACCCATTCCAAGTGGGAGAAATTGGCCAAAACAAACGGGTTATACGCCCCACGCAAGTCCAAAATCCAAAAGGGCAGTCATTAAACCTTAAAAGTTCCAAAATGATCTCCTTTGACTCCATGTCTGACATCTAGGTCACACTGATGCAAGAGTTGGACGCCCATGGTCTTGGAAAGCTTTGCCCCTGTGGCTTTGCAAGGTGCAACTTCCCTTATGGCTGCTTTGCAAGGTACAGCAGTGGATGTGGAGTGAACTGTCACTGAGTATCTGTGACTTTTCTAGGTGCATGGTGCAACCTGTCCGTGGATCTACCATTCTGGGATCTGGAGGATGGTGGTCGTCTTCTCACAGCCCCACTAAGCATTGCACTAGGGACTCTGTGTGAGGGCTGGGAGCTCTGGCCCCACATTTTTCTTTCTTTTTTAAAATATATATTTAATTGCACTTTAGGTTCTGGGGTACATGTGCAAACCATGCAGGATTGTTGCATAGGTACATACATGGCAATGTAGTTTGCTGCTTCCATCCCCCCATCACCTATATCTGGCATTTCTCCTCATGTTATCCTTCCCCAACCTCCCTACCCCACTGTCCCTCCCGTATTCCCCCCGAACAGACCCCAATATGTGATGCTCCCCTCCATGTGTCCATGTGTTCTCATTGTTCAATACCCGCCTGTGAGTGAGAACACGTGGTGTTTTTCTGTTCTTGTGTCAGTTTGCTGAGAATGATGATTTCCAGATTCATCTATGTCCCTACAAAGGACACAAACTCACCGTTTTTTATGGCTGCATAGTATTCCATGGTGTAGATGTGCCACATTTTCCTTGTCCAGTCTATTGTCTATGGGCATTTGGGCTGGTTCCAGGCCTTTGCTATTGTAAACAATGCCCCAATGAACATATGTGTGCATGTGTCTTTATAAGAGAACAATTTATAATCCTTTGGCTATATACCCAGTAATGGGATTGCTGGGTCAAATGGAATTTATATTTCTAGGTCCTTGAGGAATTGCCACACTGTCTTCCACATTGGTTGAACTAATTTACACTCCCACCAACAGTGTAAAAGTGTTCCTATTTCTCTACTTCCTCTCCAGCATCAGTTGCTTCCAGATTTTTTCATGATCGCCATTCTAACTGCCATGAGATGGTATCTCGATGTGGTTTTGATTTGCATTTCTCTAATGACCAGTGATGATGAGCACTTTTTCATATGTTTGTTGGCTTCATATATGTCTTCTTTTGAAAAGTGTCTGTTCATGTCCTTTGCCCACTTTCGAATGGCTTTGTTTTTTTCTTATAAATCTGTTTTAGTTCTTTGTAGATTCTGGATATTAGCCCTTTATCAGATGGGTAGATTGCAAAAATTTTTTCCCATTCTGCTTGTTGCCAGTTCACTCTAATGATTGTTTCTTTTGCTGTACAGAAGCTCTGGAGTTTAATTAGATCCCATTTGTCTATTTTGGCTTTTGATGCTAATGCTTTTGGTGTTTTAGTCATGAAGTCCTTGCCTATGCCTATGTCCTGAATGGTATTGCCTAGGTTTTCTTCTAGGGTTTTTATGGTGTTAGGCCTTATGATTAAGTCTTCAATCCATCTGAAGTTAATTTTAGTGTAAGGTGTCAGGAAGGGGTCCAGTTTCTGCTTTTGGCACATGGTTAGCCAGTTTTCCCAACACCATTTATTAAACAGGGAATCCTTTCCACATTGCTTGTTTTTGTCAAGTTTGTCAAAGATCAGATGGTTGTAGATGTGTGGCATTGCCTCTGAGGCCTCTATTCAGTTCCATTGGTATGTATCTCTGTTTTGTTACTGGTACCATTTTGATTACTGTAGCCTTAAATTCTCCTACTATTATTGTGTGGGAGTCTAAGTCTTTTTGTAGGTCATTAAGAACTTGCTTTATGTATCTGGGTGCTCCTGTATTGGGTGCATATATATTTAGGATCCTTAGCTCTTCCTGTTGCATTGATCCTTTTACCATTATGTAATGTCCTTCTTTGTCTCTTTTGATCTTTATTGGTTTAAAGTCTATTTTATCAGAGACTAGGATTGCAACTCCTGCTTTTTTTTGCTCTCCATTTGCTTGGTACATCTTCCTCCATACCTTTATTTGAGCCTATGTGTGTCCTTGCATGTGAGATGGGTTTCCTGGATACAGCACACCAATGGGTTTTGACTTTTTATCCAATTTGCCAGTCTGTGTCTTCTGATTGGGGCATTTAGCCCATTTACATTTAAGGTTAATATTGTTATGTGTGAATTTGATCCTGCTATTTTGATGCTAGCTGGTTGTTTGCCCATTAGTTGATGCAGTTTCTTCATTGTGTCAATGCTTTTTTCCATTTGGTAAGTTTTTGGAGTGGCTGGTACTGGTTGTTCCTTTCTATGTTTAGTGCTTCTTTCAGGAGCTCTTGTAAGGCAGGCCTGGTGGTGACAATCTCTCAGCAATTGCTTATTTGTAAAGGATTTTATTTCTCCTTCATTTATTAAGCTGAGTTTGTCTGGATATGAAATTCTAGGTTGAAAGTTCTTTTCTTTAAGGATGTTGAATATTGGCCCCCATTCTCTTCTGGCTTGTAGGGTTTCTGCTGAGAGATCCGCTGTGAGTGTGATGGGCTTCCCTTTGTGGGTAACCTGACCTTTCTCTCTGGCTGCCGTTAGCATTTTTTCCTTGATTTCAACCCTGGTAAATCTGAAAATTATGTGCCTTGGGGTTGTTCTTCTTTAGGAATGTCTTTTTGGTGTTCTCTGTATTTCCTGGAACTGAATATTGGCCTTTCTTGCTAGGTTGGGGAAGTTCTCCTGGATAGTATCCTGAAGAGTGTTTTCCAGCTTGGATTCATTCTCTCTGTCACATTCAGTAGACTCATCAAATGTAGATTAGGTCTTTTCACATAATCCCATATTTCTTTTAGGCTTTGTTCATTTCTTTTCACTCTTTTTCTCTAATCTTGCCTTCTCCTTTTATTTCATTGAGTTGATCTTCAGTCTCTGATATCCTTTCCTCTACTTTGTCGATTCTGCTATTGAAAGTTGTGTATGCTTCGTGAAGTTCTCCTGTTGTGTTTTTCAGCTCCATTAAGTCATTTATATTCCTCTCTAAGCTGTTTATTCTCATTAGCAATTTGTCAAACCTTTTCTCAAGGTTCTTAGTTTCTTTGCATTGAGTATAACATGTTCTTTTAGCTCAGAGAAGTTTGTTATTACCCACCTTCTGAATCCTGTTTCTGTCAATTCCTCAGACTCATTCTCTATCCAGCTTTGATCCTTTGCTGGTGATGAGTTGTGGTCCTTTGGAGGAGGAGAGGTGTTCTGGTTTTGGGTGTTTTCATCCTTTTTGTACTAGTTTCTTCCCATGTTTGTGGATTTATCTATCTGTGGTCTTTGTAGTTGGTGACTTTCGGATGGGGTCTCTGAGTAGGAGTCTTTTTTGTTGATGATGAAGTTATATCTTTCTGTTTTTCAGTTTTCCTTCTAACAGGCCCCTCTGTTGGAGGTCCACTCCAGACCCTGCTTGCCTGGGGATTACCTGCAGTGGCTGCAGAACAGTAAGGGTTGCTGCTAGTTTCTTCTTCTGTTATCTTTGTCCCAGAAGGATACCCACCAGATGTCAACCTGAGCTTTCCTTTATGAGGTGACTCTTTGGATATATAGGGGTCCAGGGACTGCTTGAGAGACAGTCTGTCTCTTATAGGAGCTCAGGTTCTGAGCTGTGAGCTTCTTTCTTCTGTTCAGAGCTGCTGGGCAGGTACGTTTAAGTCTGTTGCAGTGGAACTCATAACTGCCTTTTTTCCCAGGTACTTTGTCCTGGGAAGGTGGGGCTTTATTTATAAGTTCCTGACATGGTGCTGCCTTTTTTTCAGAGCTTCCCTCCCCAGCAAGGAGGTAGCCTAGTCATAGTCTGCCAGCAGAGGCATTTTGGAGCTGCTGTGGGCTCTGCCCACCTGCTGTCTGAACTTTCTTGTAGTTTTGTTTACAGAGGTATAGTTAGAACTCCCTTGGTAATGGTGGTCTGCCTCAGTAATGGCGGACTGCCTCGGTAATGGCAGACGCCCTTTCCCTCACAGAGCTTGACCGTCCTGGGTCCAGCTTCACTTGCTGCAAAACTCTCAATCTAGAGCATTTCCGATTGCTGGTCTTTGTGGGGGTGGGAACCGCCAAGCCAGATCAACTGGCTTCCTGTTAATTTTTTCATTTGAATGGGTGGCTCTGTCTCCCAAGTGTTCCAGGCACCAGTTGAAACAGCTGCCCAGATTTGTATGAGTTTTTATGTGGAGACCTGCTGCGCCAGCTGAAACAGCCGTGCTGGAAACTCGTAGCGGTTTTCAGCCTGGGAATCTCCTGGTCTGTGGGCCCTAATAACTCATTTGGAAATGCAGCGTTCACTCACCCTCTGCATTGTTCTTGCTGAGAACTGCACTGCAGAGCTGTTCCTATTTGGCCATCTTGAAACCTGATCAGTCTACAAAGTTTTAAAAGGAAAATTGGTGTTTATTTCATTAGTTTGTTTATTTATTTATTTATTTATTTATTTATTTATTTTGAGACAGTGGTTTCACTCTGCTTCCCATGCTGGAGGACAGCAGCATAACTTCCGAGGCTTGGACAACTTGATCCCAAGTAGCTGGGATCACAGGATATGCAACTTCACCTGGCTAATTTTATTTTATTTTTTGTAGAGACCAGTCTCGCTATGTCGCCCAGGTTGGTCTTGAACTCCTGGGCCGAAGCAATCCTGTCACCTCAGTCTCCCAAAAAGTGCTGGGATTACATGTGTAAGCCACTGCACCTGGCCTTGGTGTCTATTTTCGATGAGCTTGGAGATCATGTCCTTAGCAGATTCTGGCATTGGGTATATTACTAAAATTACCCAAACGATGTATTTCTCACCCGGTCGCTGCTGCTCTTGTGATCCACATTTTTCTTTTGCACTGCCCTAGCAGATGTTCCCTGTGAGGGCTTTACCCCTGCAGCAGACTGTTCCAGCCTCTGCTTGTTACCCATTTCTAAAGTTGCTTCTACATTTCTGGATATCTTTATAATAGCAACCCACTAACTGGTACCAATTTACTGTATTAATGTGTTCTTGTTCTGCTAATAAAGACATACTCAGGACTGGGTAATTTATATAGGAAAGAGGCTTAATTGACTCACAGTTCAGTGTGGCTGGGGAGGCCTCAGGAAATTTATAATGATGGAAGGGGAACTAAATTTGGCCTTCTTCACATGGCAGCAGCAAGAAGAATGAGTGCCCAGTGGTTGGGAAGCCCCTTATAAAATCATCAGATTTCATGAGAAATATCTCACTATCAAGAGAACACGACTGGGGAGACTTCCTCCATGATTCAGTTATCTCTACCTAGTCCCTTGCATGACATGTAGGGATTATGGGAACTACAGTTCAAGATGAAATTTGGATGGGGACACAGTCAAACCATTTCAGTCACATTCTTAATTCTAGTGGTTAGGATTTCAGCATATCTTTGTCAAGAGATACAGTTTAACTCATAACAGCGATTGTATTAATTCACGTTTTCTTTGTAACTCAGGTTAAGCTGAGACCGTGAAGCTATGTTTAGAATCTGCCTGCTTTCCCTTACAGGAGCATTAACACTAAATTAGTCCGGATTCCATACTTGGGTTATTTTCTAACTGATACTTGAAATCAGAGAATGAAATTTAAAAAATCCTAAAGACAATTTCAGTAAATCTATATGTTTTTTGAGCTTAGATTCATTCATTCCCACAAGTCTACTTCAAGTTCAAATTAATATTTAATTTTCTTATCTTGGTAAAGCAAAACTGTGTAATTTTCTGGGTAAATAAAAAGAATCTTCTTGTCATGCTACAAGTATTGGTTAAAGTCCTCCTTGAAAACAGATCGTACATTCAAATTAGGATAATTCTAGGAGGATTTAATAAAGGATAATTTAGAAAGATAAGGGTTTGATAGCCTGGACTAACAACAGTGGAGTTGTTACCACCCCTAGATCTTAAGGCAGGTGATATACTGGAGTTAGGAGGAAAAAGCAGCAGTAGTCTTTGTTTGCGGGACACAGGAAGGAATGAGGAAGATTGGTACCCCGCCCTCACTCTCCTTTTCACTTTTAACTCTTGCTGTACCTTTCCATCAGCCAAACCCAGCTGTCATCCAGAGTAAATGATGTAATCTATATACATGAGGTTTCTAGGACAGAGGTTAGGGAAAGATTAGCAGTGGATATGGAATGCGTTGGAAGATTTCAGGCACAGCTAGTCCCTTTTGCCCCTCAGTTTCCACTGTTTTTTCTTCTTCGATTTGAAACCCAACAAAGAGAATACAAAAAATCCCATCAGCTACCTTATCAGGAATGATTTCAATATGGTCATATTTCCACTTAAAACCTAAAGATTAGCTACCACTGATGCTCTTCACATAAGGTAACAATAAGAAAAAGGGAAAGAGTGTTCAGAAAACATAGCTGCTAAATTTCATGACACAAACACAGCTACTAAATTCCATAATTCTGTCTCTGGTCACACAGACTTCTTCCATCCTTATCATAGAAGTCTTTTGCTACCATCCAGTCTGTGTTCCCCTTAAATCTTCTATAACTTCAGCTGGATGGTGTTCTGTGTACCCACCTGTTGACCCAGTCCTCCAGTTTGGGAACAGGATTGGACAAAGGAAGACAGAGGTGACCCAGTGAACACCTGGGTTTCACATGTGGTCCTCCATTTTGTGGCAGCAACCCAATTTCCTCTTTGTCAGGGTCAATAATCTTGGCCAGTATGGAGACCTGTTTTGTAGACTGTTGGCTCCGTGGCTTGAAGAATCCAAAATGCATCTGAGGACATTTGTTTTCATTTGATTCTTTATAACTGTGTTTCCTGGTAGAATTCCTTCTTCTTTGGAGTCTAGGACCTCCAAACACATCAAGCCCCACATTCTTCAATAGGGTCATTAGGTATAATTGCTAAAGGAGTCACTCCCATTGCTACTCTTGTTTCCAGCCTCATTCATTCTGGCAATGGTGGAGAGAGCTTTGAATGTTGGCTGTTGCTTTAAGACATACCTCATCCTGCAGAACATCACCCTGACATTCCTCCCTAGTATACCAGCTCCTGCTATCATTTAGGAATGCAAAGCAGTCTCTTCTTATAATTTTCTGGCATAGAGTATATATATTCTTTAATTTTTTTACAAGTTATATATTTTTTCTTTTAAAGAATGGTTCTATTTTTTTCTGCTTTTCAGTTTATACATCCTTGATTAGTTATAGATTTTCTCAAACCTATGATTTCTCTAGGAGTGGGACGGTAAATTTTTCTTAGCTTTCTTTCTAGTTACTTAAGCACCAGTAGAACTTAAGTAGGTTCCAAAATGTGGCTCATGCCATCATTTTATTCATTCAAGAAGTTGAGGACATTGGAGGAAATATGGGCTTTGGATCTTCCTGTTGGAATTACTTCAATAGGATCCAGATTTCTCTTGCTTGTCTACCAAAATTTGGACCTATTGCCTAGCTCTGGGGGATTAAGATTCTGTAATTCTGCTTGTTTGACTATACGCCTGGCTGTTTTGCCGTCTCAGCTTCATATTTACTGCCACCTCTTACTTGCAGAGTTAGATGTAGATTTAGTCTGTTTTTGTGCCTATAGTCCATCTGGATCTTTTTATGTAGCTCTGTCTCTTTCTTGCTACTTACTGTATAAGAAAGATTACATACTTCACAATTTCTTTTCCTCTTATATCCCAACACTAATACAATCCCTGCAGTATGAAACCAAGGATAGAGGCAGACAGCCTCAATGCATGTATGTTTGCATCTGTGTCAAACATTGTTTATCTATTGATGCCCAGGCTTTTATATAATGCCTTGTACAGCAGTCATTCAAAAAGCTCAGCGCTTTAATCTGACTACCTGAATCAAATAGCTCAAGAGAATTTGGTGTGAGTCTGGGATGAACTTCAAACTGTGGTAAATGGGCAAACAATTTTCTGGGTCAAAAATAAAATGTGAACATCCAAAAGTAAATAGAAAATCTTTATGGTTATCCTGACAGGGTTCTCTCTCTTTTTTTAAGCCCTTGAAAGCACAATTTGATTTTCTCTGAAAGCTCTTTATATTTATTTTATTTTATTTTTAAATTTTATTTTAAGTTCTGGGGTACATGTGCAGTATGTGCAGGTTTGTAAATAGATAAATGTGTGCCATGGTGGTTTGCTGCACAAATTAACCCATCACCTAGGTGTTAAACCCTGCATACATTAGCTGTTTTTCCTGATGCTCTCCACCCCCGCCTCCAACAGGTCCCAGTGTGTGTTGTTCCTCCCTGCATGTGTCCATGTGTTCTCGTTGTTCAGCTCCCACTTATAGGTGAGAACATGCAGTGTTTGGTTTTCTGTTCCTGTGTTAGTTTACAGAGTTTAATGGCTTCCAGCTCCATCTATGTCCCTTCAAAGGACATGAACTCATCCTTTTCATGGCTGCATAGTATTCCATGGCATGTCTGTACCACATTTTATTAATCCAGTCTATCATTGATGACCATTTGGATTGATTCCATGTCTTTGCTATTGTGAATAGTGCTGCACTGAATATACACATGCATGTATCTTTATAATAAAATGACTTATATTCCTTTGGGTGTATACCCAGTAATGGGATTGCTGGGTCAAATGGTATTTCTGGTTCTAGGTCTTGAGGTGAGGAATTGTCACATTGTCTTCCACAATGGTTGAACTAATTTACAGTCCTACCAACAGTGTAAAAGTGTTCCTTTTTCTCTACAATCTCATCAACATCTGCTGTTTCTTGACCTTTTAATAGTCACTATCTGACTGGCGTGAAATGGTATCTCATTGTGGTTTTGATTTGCATTTCTCTAACAATCAGTGATGTTGAACTTTTTTTCCTATGCTTGTTTGCCGCATAAATGTCTTCTTTTGAAAAGTATCCATTCATGTCCTTTGCCCACTTTTTAATGGTTTTTTTTCCTTGTTAATTTGTCTAAGTTCCTTGTAGATTCTGGATATTAGACCTTTGTCAGATGGATAGATTGCAAAAATTTTCTCCCATTCTGTTGGTTATCTGTTCACTCTGATGATAGTTTCTTTTGCTCTGCAGAAGCTCTTTAGTTTAATTAGCTTATTTTGGCTTTTGTTGCAATTTCTTTTGACCTTTTTGTCATTAAATCTTTGCTCATGCCTATGTCCTGAATGGTATTGTCTAGATTTTCTTTTAGGGTTTTTATGGTTTTGGGTTTTACATGTAAGTCTCTAATCCCTCTTGAGTTAACTGTTGTGTAAGGTATAAGGAAGGGGTCCAGTTTCAATTTTCTGTATATGACTAGCCAGTTCTCCTAGCTCCATTTATCATTTCCCCATTGCTTGTTTTGTCCAGGTTTGCAGATGGTTGTAGATATGCTATCTTATTTCTGAGTTCTCTGTTCTGTTCCATTGCCTACAGGATTCTTAAAATCATAAGTTTAAATCCTGACAATACACTTTATGTTTCTCTTTATAAAATTAAGGAAATAGTTTTGGATGCAAATACATGTAATTTTTAACATCTTGGTTTTAAAGAAGCATAGACTCTAATGATTCATTATTGTTTAAAATTGTCTTAATGGAGCCTGGCAATAAAAATTGAAATGATTGAAGGATAAAAGCATAATTATAAACAGTAAAATTATCAAATTAAATGCCATAGAAAGTAGTCTTAGCTAAGGTCTTGTTTTATGTCTTTATATATACTGTATTAGGCAGGAGAAGTGCCTTGCTAATACAATTCATACAAACTAGTTCATTTTGCATCATGATTAAGTATACAAATTATACATAACTGAAGAAGGTTAGACTTAGTTAATTTATGATCAGACTATTGTAAAAGATGCCACCAGACCTGAGCACTGATGCTGTATTGAAAGGAACCTTTTATACACCCTGATCAAGTGGGAAGGGAGACAGAGGAATTATTCTACCCATATTCCCAAGGTACCCAATACTGATTAGAATTATTTTAAAACCTTAGAAACCAAAATTATTTTGTGGTTTTACTACACCTAAATTTAGGAAACATAATTAATGAATTTCTATCTAATTAGGGCATTAGTTGGAGTCAGATAATTATCTGAATCTATAATTTATAATGGTTTCTGATTCCCATCAGCCTTTTTTTTTTTGAGATGTGTTCCTCTATTTTTATTTTAGAAAAATCAGAGGTATAACGTACACTAGAGAATAGACTGATGCAGTCCAGGGAATTTAATTTTTATGATTCTTTTCATACCATGTGATTTATCTGCCATTTTACTTTTAAAATGCCTTCTTGAAAATTATAATGATAATAGTAGTTGTAATTTTTCTTTTGCATAGGAAAAGAAAGACTGAGATGTCAAATGTAAAAGAAAATCTATAGGAAACAGACTAATTGGGAAAAATGAAAGTTCTGAAATGTTGATCATTAATATTCTCAGAGATAAAAAATATTGGATCTGTGAAACATGAACAAGATGTGATTTTTAAAAGATATTCAGAGAAAAACTCTTGGAAATTAATATATACATATGGAAAGTTGGATATAAAAGAAATGTAAGTTTAGGAATTCAGTGGTGGAAAGATACCGTCTGAATAAGAGCTATATAAAGAAGGAACAGAGAAAATGGAGGGGAGGAGAACATTGAAATTAATTCAAGAAAAATTTCCAGAATTAAAGAATTGAGTTACCATATTGAAAAGGCCAATTGAGTTCCCACAAAAAAACATGAAAATAGACTCAAACCAAAGCATGGCATCATGGAACAGAATGCTGAAGATAAACAGAAGGACCCTGAAATAGCTTAATGCTCTAGTTGAAGAGGTAGGAACACTAAGAGGTGATTAGGCCATGAGGGCTCTGCCATCATGAAGATTAATGCTATTATCATGCGAGTGGGGTTGTTATATCTTTAGAGTGGGTGGAAAAAATGTGAGTTCAGCCCTCATGCGCTCACTTGCTCTTGCCATCTTTTGCCCATCTGCCTTCTGCCATGGGATGATGCAACATGGAGGCCTTTGCCAGACACTTGTGCTATTATGCTCTTGGACTTCCCTGTCTTCACAGTCATGAGCCAAATAAATTTCTGTTCATTATAAAGTACCCAGTATATGGTATTCTGTTATAGCAACATAAAATGGATCAAGATGGTCCTAAATGCAGTGAGAGGGGTGGGATGGTGATTGCAACATGTAAAGGATCAGAAACATTTAACCACCATATTGCCTTCTGTTTCTTACTATTCCTGGTAGATAGAAACTGCTTTCATCTTTATCTAAAATATCTAGTACCATGCAATTAATCAATACATGAATTGATATTGTTTCACTATGAGTTAAAAAGTCCTCTGTCCAAGCTGTCTGCTGCCAATGCAATCATTGGCTCCTTTGTTATGCACAGGTCATGAAGTCCCCTTGTTTGAATTTGCATATTAGGGATAAAAATGTCTTCAATGTGGGTTGCAATCCACTCTATTTTAAAAAATAATAGTCAACCCATTCCAAGCCTGTAAATATATACCAAAAATATTGCTTAAAACTCTGGCAATTCTGTTTCAGAAAGAAATTTAATGGTAGTCCTCTTTATTCCTCTGTTCCTTCCCTGAGTATGTACTTAGTACTGCATGCACACATAACGGGAAGGATATAATAGTCACTTGATATATAACCTTAAGTTGTGTTCACTTGAAGTAATCACACAAACACTATCATGTGAGAGAAAGTTGCCAAAAAGGACCTCAGAGTAGATTAAATAATAAAGTACTTTGCATAACATTATGAAGCCTAGATATCTTAATTTGTTTTATATGCAGAAATGGCATGGCTTAGAACAGGGTGGCGATAATTCTTATCCGAGACTTGGAGAAATGCAGCATACTGAGTACTGTTAGATTCTGACTGCCTCACTGGCTCTAGAAATCTAGAAGAAATCAGAAAGTAGCTCCAGGAATAGTAAGGAGGCGGCTAATGATTTATGAAAAAGATGAGAAGGATTAAACAAGAATAACTGGATAAATAGTGAAGAAAATAATATTACATATGTGAAAAATGGAAATGTTTAAAGAAATATTGGGGGGAAACAATAGGAAGTGTAATTATAATGCCAGTAAAGTATTTGTTTTTAACTAGTTGCTATAAGTGGTATGTGGAAACATTAAAGAATTTTTTTTTTTAAATAGAGTCTCGCTCTGTAGCCCAGGCTGGAGTTCAGCGGCGCGATCTCAGCTCACTGCAACGTCTGTCTCCCAGGTCCTGGTTCAAGCAGTTCTCCTACCTCAGCCTCCCAAGCAGCTGGGATTACAAGCGTGAGCCACCATGCCCAGCTAATTTTTGTATTTTTTAGTAGAGACTGGGTTTCGCCTTGTTGGCCAGTCTGGTCTTGAACTCCTGACCTTGTGATCCGCCCGCCTCGGCCTCCCAAAGTGCTGGGATTACAGGTGTGAGCTGCTGCACCCAGCCAAGAATATTTTAAATAGAGCTAACGTACATTTTTCCAAAGAACCAAATTCTAGGAAAATAACATATTGCTTCAACCTTAGATATTTACCAAGTGGTCAAAATTTGCAGTAATCCTTCCAGTTTACTGTAGTTGATATTTTTCACCAGACGTGGAGAACGTTTGAGACCAACCATTGAAAAGCTGCTGTTTATTTAAAAAACAAACAAACAAAAAACCTCACAACATATTGACGGTGAATCCAGTGAATGTTCTGTTGTTAAATTTATATGAAGGAATCTTCTTAATGTACTTTAGGTCCCAAGACAATATTCTGTAAGTATATTTGTCATCTTTAGGCAGTTCATATTTTATGACAAAATAAAATAAGTGGCCTGAGCTCTAGGAAGGCAGGACCCATGTTTATTTTATTCATTATCATATCTCTAGCATTTACTACTGTGCTTGATACCTAGAGGGGCTTAATATTTTTGAATTAGTTAAAGAGTTATGTGATTCTGTACTTGACATTCCATCTGTACGTTTTTGTCAAAAGTCAGTTTCCTTAAGGTCATATGTATTTCTCTTTCAACTGGGTGGAGATCACAGATTTAGAAACCACTGTAGAACCCAAATCTCTGTTTTTCTTTGGAGCTAGGAATTGGCTGTATATTTTTACTTGAATAACCTATAACATTGTTATTAACTTGATCTATTCATCTAGCCACCTCCATTTAGAGCAGGGGTTCTCTCATACCTGAATGAGAAACTTTAAGAAATGCAGAGCCTTTCCACTGTACATATAGTGAAGCACATTCCCTGGGCATGAGACCCAGATATCTGTAAGGATGAAAGGTAGAAAAGGGGGAAGAGGAGAGTTTCATAGATGAGGCTAAAGCCAAGGCAGAATGAGAAACATGGGGTAGAAGCTACCAATTTTCAGTTTTCTTTTAAGATTTTCTTTATGAACTGTAATGTATTAGAAGTATTGCTTATTTGATTTCTGGTCACACATTATGACAATTGCACTAGTGCTAAGGAGTGTTCCAAAAGAAAAGGAAATAAATACTATACCTTTTATAGTTTCTACATCAGAAGTTATACCTACCCCAATATCTATTTTATAGGCTTTTCTTAATTGGGCTGTTGTGTTATTACTTGAAATATACAACATCTGATAGTGCAGAACAGCATATTTGGTAACTAATCCATTTACATGGCAACCTCTCTGTTATTTGATTCCTAATTTGGAGTTTTCTGTCTTACTTGGCTAGGATACATCTTAAAGTATTTTTGAAGAAGACATGTGGATAGTGTTTTTTGCATACTTGATAATTTTGTGGTGTTGTTTTCTCATATAAATAAATGATTTGATTTGAGATTTGGAGTAGAAAAATTTTTACTGAGGACTGTGTAAGTTTTCTATTGTCTTCTGGCATTATATGATGCACAGAAGTCTGAAATTGGTCTGGCTTCCTTTCCGCTTCTTCCTTCTTGTTTTAATTTGGAAAGCAAAGGAACAAATACTCACACAACCCACCCCCCCACACACACACAAAGAAAGGAAAATATATCCATAATTCACATATTGTTTCTTAAAACACAGCCTTCAGAGGTTATTATGGTGGTTAAATAGATATTATGGTAATAATTTAATGAACAGTTTTTATACATTTGATATAATATATAAAAATACAGTTTGATAGAGGCCAAATAATACAGTATTTACTTTCATGAACAACTTCTCCTATGCTAATATAGCCATGTCTACATATTCATATACACACTTGTATTTTTTTTCAAAAATCAGAACTGGTTCTACATATTGATCAACCAGGCTTTTTTTTTTTTTTTTAGCTAAAAATATATGACAAACTTCATTTTTTGTAAGTTCTTATAGATGTTTATGTAGAATATCCACAATTAAATGGAAAGACAGTTAAAATACTCCTGCTTTCCAACTGTATATCTGGATAAGACTGAATTTTTATCATAGACTTTAACCAAAGTAACGTATTTAAACAGATTGAATACAGAAATACATAGTTACTTCCTATTAAGAAAGATATTAGATTTGCAAATATTTGAACCAATGACACTCTTCTGACCTACTGTTTTTATTTTACAAATCAATTATTTTTTATTTAAATACATAGGTTTTTCTCATATAACTTAGTTTTCTTGTTATTTGAAGTTAATAAAAACATATTTTAAAAGTTTTAATTTCCTACATGGTAAATAATAGTAGATATAACACATGTAAACAAAAGGGTGTCTTGGGATCCTCAATAATTTTTAAAATTGTGAAGGGATCCTGATACTAAAATCTTTGAGGTTTTGCTGACATACAGTATGTGGTTTATTATCAAGTAGCTAAACCTCAGCTCGGTGCTGTGCTGGGCTGCCAGCCTCTGACACATTTCACTGAGTTGCAGGCTGTGTTGTTTTGTTTTGCCTTCTACACCCTGTCTCCAACTGCTGCCTCTGATCTGTTGATCTTAGAAAGATACTTTGACATAAAAGCAATTCTTAGAAGTGGAAGAATTAATCCCTAAAAGATGATATAAGTAATTTGATTCTAATGTTTAAGTCGTCATCTACTTAAATGCACTTAGCATTTTACCACCTAAAGTTAGATGGATATTTTTAGTTTGATAAGGAAAATAACTAAAGAGAAAAAAATGTTGTCATTGTGTCATTGATTCATACAGATTAGTCTATTGCAAAAAATTACTGTCATCATCATCATTATTTATTTATTTATTTTTGAGACAGTCTCACTCTGTCACCCAGGCTGCAGTGCAGGCACGATCTTGGCTCAATGCAACCACTGCCTCCCAGGTTCAAGTGATTTTCCTGCCTCAGTCTCCTGGGTAGTTGGATTACACGCGCGTGCCATTACACCCAGCTAATTTGTGCATTTTTAGTAGAAATGGGGTTTCAACACATTGATCAGGCTGGTCTCAAACTCCTGACCTCATGATCCTCCCGCCTCGACTTCCCAAAGTGCTGGGATTACAGACGAGAGCTACTGCGCCTGGCTCATTATTATTATTTTTAGTCTCTCAAAAATCAGTAAAACTTTCTTCACTTCCATTACTTTTTGCCTATAACAGAAAAGTAGGGAAAGTAAAAATGTTTCATTTACAAAGATAAATGCCTCTTTAACCAAAGAAATTCAAAACATTAGGGATAGCATAGAAGACAAGAGACGTCCCCATATTCCCTGAGCCGACCCTTGTCATCTTACCCAAAGCCTTCAGTCAATTGGCCAGGGGCCCTATATTTGGCCAATTTGATATGCATGCTCACGAATCAGACCCATCTGTTCCTGTGACAAAAAGTCAAATGGAAACTACATCAAGGGTCTAGTACCTGTGTTTTACAGGACACAGGAACTAGGCAGCTTCTTCTAAAAATCAACAAAGCAAGATCTAAAAATCAAATCAACAAAGCAAGATCCCTTTCAGGCACAACTTTTTAATTTGTTTTGTTTTTGAATTATTTTTATTCTTTAAAATCAAATATCAATGAGAAACTTTCAAGTGTAAAACAGACCTGTTACACTTGGGCAGAGCTGAGAAAAAATTATTCTTTTGGCCTTCTCTTTCTGGTAATAGAAATTACAGAGCTTAAGGTATCTTAGAGCAAATCCTGTCACTCATTTTTTGATTTTGGAAACTATTAATAAGTTAAAACATGATAAAATGGCAGTGAACTGGGGACAGGGCTCAGGTACTCCCATCCCCTTCGTTACTCCAGTGTGTTTTCACTCCACCGTTCTGCCACTGCAGCGCCCTTCCTTCCACTTGGTGGGACAGCAAAGGAGTATTATAATGAGAAGAGTCGGGAAAGTCAGCTTGGGTTAGAGTTGCTTAACAGGTCTTGCTCTTCATGGCAATTTCAGTTGCAACAAAGCACACAAAAGAGAGAGATGTCCCGGCAAAAAAAAATTGGTCAATTTAATGACCAATTTTGATCAATCACATTGAGCATGTGATGGTATGTGGACCCACTGCCCTCCAACTGAAAGATCAGTGGTTTTTCTTTTTAACTTCTGTGTTAGTCAAAGAGCTTTTCTAGCATCACCAGCTCATCTGCTACTGACACAGGCTTTGAGTTTGAAGTAAATTAGAGAGATGTATTTCCAAGGAGTTATCCTGGTGTTTGACTTTGGAATTAGAACTGTGTAGAAAAAAAAAAAATCTCCATGGTACTATAGGGAAAATGCTCTCTCTTTATCACATTTTTCAATGAAATAGGGAATGAAAATACCAATGTTTGTGTTCATGCAATGTTAACACTGTACCTTTGTAGCTAAAAATGAGGAAATTAAACTGTTTCTGTTCTTAGAGCAATAAGGCAGTGTCAGATGTATTATATTGTGTTTTTACTCATGTAGAGCTAATACCTATTTTTCAGTTTATGTATTTCTTCATAAAATATTAAAAAGAAGTGTTAAAACTAGAAAGTCAAAGCTCAGATGTTATGGATGAGAATAAGTGCTTTGGCTTAGCAATCAAAATGTCTCAGTTATAGTTCCAATTACCATTTTTTTTTTGCTACATTTAGATTCCAATTGTTGTAGGGGAAATGTTGCCCCCCAAACTATTTAAGTGACATTTTAGGATTCCGAAAAACATTGATAATATCATGAAAATATTTGGATAGCAAATCTTCATTTTATCACAATAACACTTAAAATGTATTTTATCTAACGTCACACTATTCTTGAAAATATTTGTTTGGTCTTTCTCTGTCTTGTTAAAAATCACCAAACAAGCTCAAAGAAGACTGTCTCATCCAACATTATGTTTAGTCAAGTTATTTGCAAATGTGAATGTTTTTATTAGACCTGGAACGCTGTACAATAGATATTCTCTTCACTATTTGAAGGATGTTTTATTTGACTGTGACTTAGCTCTATGTTTTATTGTCCTTATTCTTCTGATGCATCTTTGGAAGCTTATTCTGTGGCAGGCATTGTGCTCCAAGCTGGGATTATCATGGGGAAGAAAAATAAATTAGTTTCTACCCTAACAGAGAACACAGTCTGGTGGGGAAGCAAAGACATGACCACACTATAATGGGCAGGGTAGGTATCTCTAAGGTGGAAATTTGATCAGAGACCTGAAGGATAAGCAGGAGTTACCAACATGGAGAGGAGAGGAAAACATGTGTCTGGAATAGATGCCAACATGGAAAAGTCACGTGATGGGCGGGAGCATGGCTAGCATGACACATCAAAAGACTAAGGTGGCTAAAGTATACAGAGCACTGAAGTGGAGATAGTCAGGATGAGGCAAAAAGCATAAGAAGCCTTGATGGAGTAATCTGAAAAGGAGATGGTGTTGGCTTGAACAAGGCTGGTGATAATAGTAATGAAGATAAATAAACAGATCAGTAGTGCATTCATATTGACGAGGTAAGATTTGGGGAGTGAGCATTGAAACAAGAATAAGACACATGTTGGGCACTGGAAAGTATGTGTTATCATTCCCTGAAACTGAAAACCCTGGGGCTTTGAGACATCCATGTGAGAGCCAGTGAGCAATTAGATATATGAGTCAGAAGCTCAGAATATATTCATACAGTCAGGTCTGGAGATACCGATTTGAAAGTGAGTAGCATTTAGATGATCTGACAAATATATTGCACTTGCCCCTTCAGATGCACTCCTTAACCTTAACCACCTCCACCCTGTTCTCACTCCAGGAGGCTGACCTCCATGAATTAATCAACAGATTTCCCTGCCCTCTGACTTCAGGTTGTGTTCTGCCAATAGGACCCTTGTCAAGAACTGTGAAGGGCCTTGGAGTTTACCCTACTCGTAAGCAAATGAGTTAGTTTACCTTAGTATCACAGATACCTTCCTGATCAGAGACAAAAAAACAAACAAAAAGAAAACTGTATCACTTACAGCAATAACAGTAGCTAGAGTATATCTGTTTCTTGTGTCTGTTTCCCAAACCCTGATGTCCACAGGGCACTGTGAAAAAAGCCAGGAACACCTGGTACAGATAGAAGAAGCAGCTTGAGCTTAGCAAACATGAATCTTATGATGGATAGTAAGTATGCCTGTCCTTAGCTCTGGAAGGAAGTGCTATCATCTTCCCAGATTATTTACCATGCAAACATCCTTGAAAAAATGGAAAAAAGGCAGCATTGCCTTGGCTCTCAAGACACGCAGAAAGACAAAACACTCTTGGAGAACTTCTCCAAACAATCTCTGGGAAGAGATCCATGGGAATGAGGAGAGTGTGGTTAAATGTATTTATTTCCTTCCCTTGGAGGTTGAGTTGGTTTTGTTTTCCTCAATTGAAGGTCACTGTTTCTCTCAAGGTGAATTTCTATACAACCCTCTCTTAAGGTGCAGTCATTACTCTTTCTTAGTCCAGTGGGTCTGGAGATGGTGACAGCTCCTCCTGTGTCCTGGCCCTAGATTGTTGCAGTTTCATATGCCATCCCCTCGTATCACATCCGTTTCTTTATAAATAGCTTTTTTTAAATAAACCCTTCATGGTTTATTCCAGTCCGAGGGTAACACCTGTTTCCTGTTGGGATCTTGAAGGATCCTAAAGTCACTGAGTCATGGAAATGGATGAGATGGCAACAGGAGACTGAAGCGTGAGAAGAAAGAGAGAGCAAAGGGAAAACCCTGAGAAATACCAGTGTTATGGCATGTGCAGAGAAACATGGGCCCATAAAGTAGACTTTAGTGACCACAAAATTTTGGCTTTTGGATTTTGTAATACAGCCTCTCTTGAGAATTTCAGCCTCTTTTGTAGTATAGCCTCTCTCCTGAGAATTTTAGCATTGAAGTTACTCCAGGGCTCTGTGTGAGATGGAAAGTGTGCAGTAAAGTGTGGGTGGTACTAGAGGAACATCAGCAGGGTGGAAACCAGAGACATCTGGATTGAGTTCGTTACCTACCCTACAGGCTCAGAAACTGGATTTTGGTAGCGTATTGCAAGTACTTCTGTTTCCAGAAACGCTCTAAATGCCCTTTTACTTATTTTCAGTGAGAAATAATACTGTCATCCAGATAGAATATATAAATTAATATAGTCTACTTGAAGGCATGTTTCTGGGTCACCCAAAATTGCTATTTTGGGTTGTTAAGATGTTTCTGAAGCCACGTTCCTATGAGCTTGTCATCCATCTCCACTCTCTGGCTCTCATTTAAACCCAATTATCTCTAGACCACCCCTCCTTCTGATTGCCATAGAATTTCTTTATAATCATTAGTAGCGTTGATCAGACTATGGCTATATTTATACTTTTCCTACTTGTAGCAATAGAAATATTTTGCTCTAGGAAATATTCTTTTTTTTAATTTTTATTTTAAGTTAGTGGGTAGATGTTCAGGTTTGTTACATGGGTAAACTTGTGTCATGGGAGTTGCTGTACAGATTATTTCATCACCTAAATATTAATTCTAGTATTTATTAGTTGTTTTACCAGATCCACTTCCTCCTTACACTCTCCACCCTCAAATAGGCCCCTGTATGTGTTGTTCCCCTCTAGGTGTCCATGTTTTCTCATTTAGCTCCCACTAATAAGTGAGAACATGTGGTATTTGGTTTTCTGTTCCTGAGTTAGTTTGCTAAAGATAATGGCCTCCAG
The DNA here is from genome assembly GCA_963573385.1 of Cacajao melanocephalus. Lineage (NCBI taxonomy): Eukaryota > Metazoa > Chordata > Mammalia > Primates > Pitheciidae > Cacajao > Cacajao melanocephalus. The sequence continues at coordinate 5,197 of CAUYLG010052081.1, read as the reverse complement.
CTCCATCCATGTTTCTTCAAAGGACATTATCTCTTTCTTTTTTTATGGCTGCATAGTATTCAATAGTATATATGTACCACATTTTCTTTATCCAGTCTATGCTTGATGGACATTTAGGCTGATTCCCTGCCATTGCTATTGTGAATAGTGCTGCAGTGAACATACACGTGCATGTGTCTTTATGAGGGAACAATTTATATTCTTTTGGTGTACACCCAGTGATGAGATTGTGGGTCAAATGTTATGTCTATTTTTAGGTCTTTGAGGAATTGCCACTCTGTCTTCCATAATGGCTGAACTAATTTATACTCCCTCCAACAGTGTATAAACATTCCTTTTTCTCCACAACCTCACCCAGCATCTGTTACTTTTTGACTTTTTAATAGTAGTCATTTTGACTGGTGTGAGATAGTATCTCATTGTGGTTTTGATTTGCATTTCTCTAATGAGCACCAATATTGAGCTTTTATTAGGATTGTTGGCCACATGTATATCTTCTTTTAAAAAGTGTTCATGTTCTTTGCCTACTTTTTAATGGAGTTGTTTTTTCTTGTAAATTTGTGTAAGTTCCTTAGAGATGCTGAATATTAGACATTTGTCAGATGCATAGTTTGCAAAAATTTTCTCCCATTCTGTAGGTTGTCTGTTCACTCTGTTGATAGTTTCTTTTGCTGTGCAGAAACTCTTTAGTTTAATTAGATCCTGTTTGTTAATTTTTGCTTTTGTTGTGATTGCTTTAACTGTCTTTGTCATTAAATCTTTGCCCATGCCTGTGTCTCTAATGCTATTGCCTAGGTTGTCTTCCAGTGTTTTTATAGTTTTGGGTTTTACATTTAAGTCTTTAATCTATCTTGACTTAATTTTTTTATATGGTGTAAGGGAGGGGTCTAGTGTTTCCATCTTCTGCATATGGCTAGCCAGTTAGCCCAGCATCTTTATTAAATAGGGAATCCTTTTTCCATGGCTTGCTTTTGTCAGGTTTGTCAAAGATCAGATAGTTGTAGATGTGTGGTCTTATTTCTGGGTTCTCTACTCTGTTTCATTGATCTATGTGTCTGTTCTTGTACCAGTACCATGCTGTTTTGGTTACTGTAGCCCTGTAGTATAGTTAGAAGTCAGGTAGTGTGATGCCTCTAGCTTTGTTCTTTTTACTTGGGACTGCTTTGACTATGTGGGCTCTTTTTTGGTTCCAAATGAATTTTAAAATACTTTTTCCTAGTTCTGTGAAGAATTTCAGTGGTAGTTTAATGGGAATAGCACTGAATCTATAAATTGCTTTGGGAAATGTGACCATTTTAATGATGTTGATTCTTCCTATCCATGAGCATGGAAGGATTTTCCATTTGTTTATGTAATTTCCAATTTCTTTGAGCAGTGGTTTGTAATTCTCCTTGTAAAGATCTTTCACCAGCCTAGTTAGCTATATTTCTAGTTATTTTATTCTTTTTGTGGCAATCATGAAAGGAATTTGTTCATAATTTGACTCTCAACTTGACTGTTGGTGTATAGGAATGCTATTGATTTATGCACATTGATTTTGTATCCTAAGACTTTAAGTTGTTTTTTTAAGCTGTTTGTTTAGGAATCTTTCAGACTGAGGTGATGGGGTTTTCTAGATATAGGATCATGTCATCCGCAAACAGGGATAGTTTGACTTCCTCTCTTCCAATTTGAATGCCCTTTATTTATTTCTCTTGCCTGATTGCCCTGGCCAGAACTTCCAATACTGTGTTGAATAGGAGTGGTGAGAGGGCATCCTAGTCTTGTGCCAATTTTCACTGGGAGAATGGTTCCAGCTTTTGTCTGTTCAGTATGATGTTGGCTGTGGATTTGTTATATATGGTTCTTATTAATTTGAGGTATATTTCTTCAATACCTAATGTATTGAGAGTTTTTAACATGAATGGATATTGAATTTTATCAAAAGCCTTTTCTACATCTTATTGAGATAATCATGTGGTTTTTGTCTTTAATTCTTTTATATTGCCCTCACGTCCTCATGTCCATTTTGTATAGACTCTGATGTTTACTACTTTCACTGTTGTTGCCCCTTAATCCAGGGCATCAGGTAGTTTGCTTCTTCTTGCTGTCTCTGGTGGTCCTGGTGTGCATCTCCTGGTAATATGGGGAGGAAGGATGTGTGTTTTCTCCTACACACAGTTTACCATGGCTATGAGACAACCTATATGAAAGTCAAACGTGAAGAGGCATATGAAATGTTTTACAAAATACTTAATACACATAAGTGACCAGTGAATGGTTGCTATGGCTGTTATTAATGAAATGGTTCGAAGACAAACTATCATTTTGCTGATGAGCTATTAACTAGAAGGTAAGAAAAATTTTCTGCCTTTTTTTTTTTAAGTATGCTTTACATTAGTCATGGGTGTAGAATATTGAGATCAGAAGATGTTTTCATTATTAAACAGGGGTGGCTATCTTCTTTTGAAACTCATGAAATGAATGTGATTGTCAATGTGAGTGAATTGCTAATTTCCAATGAATTGTGCTATGTCTTACAAGAAGGATTACAAAAGTATTCAAAAGGGTACCTGAGAATTACTCTCCTGTGAAATGTAGTATAAGAAAGACAACTTGCAAGTAAGATATATTTAGAACAAATTTATAATACAAGAATTACCATTAGCCAGAAAATCTATTGTTAATGTGCATTACGACCAGGACGAATATTAAGGTAAGAAGTACTTGTATCAGGGAGTGTTAAGAGAAATATTAATGTATCCTTTAACTGAACTGTTTATTTTTACTTTAGCCATAACCAGTTTTGATTTAGCTTTCCATTTTAAAATTAAAGCGAAGTGTGATAGTCATTTCCATAAAAAATTTAAACTAAATTTACTATATTTTTTCATGCGGTTGCTAATTTCAATAATCAAGACTGTTGGAAATGAGTTTTGGACAGCCTGTTGAGATAACATATGAATGGAATGGAATTAGAAAGTAGCCACTGTGGAAATTTACCAAATTCAAATTATCCAACAATAATATAATTGTCTCCAAGAAGAATCAAATACAACAAATCCTAAGGGCCAGAATATGTCCATTAAAACTGGAATTCTGTGACTGGAATTGGGTACCTGAGATTGCAGATGCACATTTGGGATATATATATTTAAATTTAGTAATGTGATGATCCTATAAGTTGTAGAGTAATTTAGCTTACTTTTTTATTAAGCAGTATAGCTAATTTATAATTGTAATTAAATAAATCATCTGATGAAGGCTTTTTATACCAAGATTTATTTGGACCATTTCCATTACTGATCATAGTTAGCACTTATTTAGTGCTTATAGCCCAGGTACTGTTCTAAGTTTTTTGCATATAATTAACTTAATGTTCCTAATCATCCTGTAAGGAAGACGCTATTGTTTTATAGATGAGAAGAGTAAGGCACAGAAAGTTTAAGTGTTATAAATAGTTGATCCCTGAACAAAATGGTTTTGAGCTGTGCAGATCTACTTACATGTGGAGTTTTTTCAATAAGAGTTATGCCAAGTGTACCTGTGCCTCTTGCTTCCCCTTTCACCTCCTCCACCTCTTCTGTCTCTGCCATCCCAGAGTCTAAAAGACAAATTCCTCCTCTTCTTCTGCCTTTTCGGACTACTTAACAAAAAGACAAGGATGAAGCTTCTGTGATGATCCCTTTCCAGTTGATAAATAGTAAATATATTTTCTCTTCCTAATGATTTTCTTAATAACATTTTCTTTTCTCTAGCTTTCTTTTCTCTAGCTTACTTTATATTAAGAATATAATACATGTAACATACAAAATATGTATTATTTTACTATTTATGACATCAGTAAGCCTTCTGGTCAACAGTAGGCTATTAGTAGTGAAGTTTTGGAGGAAGCAAAAGTTGTACATGGGTTTTTAACTGTGTGGGGGTTGATCCCCTAACCCTACATTTTTGTCAACTGTACTCGTTCTGATTCTTGCCAATATTTTTTCTTATTAACTTTGCTAGTTATATTATATATATATATATAGTTATTATAAGAATAAGCTGCCTGTATGTGCCACCATCTATAAATACTCATTTTAAAAACATTTTTTCTTATCAAACTTAATTCTGTGATTCAAACACAACACTCTTGCTAGTACTCCAAATTTTCTTTCCCCTCTGTCTTTTGCATATGGCAAAGCCTCACTCCTACTGAGCCTAACTATTTGTTTCCTTGTTATTTGCTCCATGACAACCAAGAACACCTGGACAAAGTTACACAGTAGAGCAAATGTTTATACTGTGTATTAGATACCACCAACCTCAGGGAGGTGTTACATGCTGCCTTGGCAGTATGTCTCTGATCAAGTCATTCTCTCATTTAGAGTGGCTTTTGCAAACTTTGGCCAATTGTGTTTTTCAAAAAATGGCCAGAACAATATCCTACTAGCTGGTAAAACAATGTGACTTTGTTATTTCTTTCATTAGAGAGCTGAGGTCTATGTTACCTTCTTTTGAATACAGACAGACATGTTACTTAAGAAGCGGCATTCAAGGACGTCATAAAAGGTGATACAGTTTTCATCTGGTTCTCTTGGGAAAGTTTCTTCCACAACCCCGGTATGATGCTATAACGAAGCCCAAGTAGCCTCTTGGAAAGCCTCCAGAACACACGCAGGTATTTGCTATAGGCTGAATGTTTTCATTTCCTGCAATTCATATGTTGAAATTCCAACTTGTAATATGATGGTATTAGGTGGGTAGGCCTTTCAGAGGTGATTAGATCATGAAGGTGGAACCCTGATTAATGAGATTAGTGCCCTTTTAAGAGACATAGGAGCAGCCAAGCGCGGTGGCTCAAGCCTATAATCCCAGCACTTTGGGAGGCCGAGGCCAGTGGATCATGAGGTCAAGAGACTGAGACCATCCTGGCCAACATGGTGAAACCCCATCTCTACTAAAAAAAAATACAAAAATTAGCTGGGCATGGTGACGCATGCCTGTAGTCCCAGCTACTCGGGAGGCTGAGGCAGGAGAATTGCTTGAACCCAGGAGGCGGAGGTTGCAGTGAGCTGAGATTGTGCCACTGCACTCCAGCCTGGCACCTGGCGACAGAGTGAGACTCTGTCTCAAAACAAAAAAAAAAAAAAAAAAAAAATGTTGTTGAACCATTGGGGGTAGTCAAAATACCAACGATTAGGCCCCCCCCGTGGGGAAAAAAACAGAACCGGCC
>CAUYLG010052080.1:0-19229 GCA_963573385.1 Cacajao melanocephalus | reverse complement strand
GTCTGTGTTGCCCAAGCTGGTCTCGAACTCCTGGGCTCGACTGATCCTCCTGCCTCAGCCTCCCAAAGTGATAGGTATAAGCTCCATTTTCTAAATTAGGCACCAATGCATCTTTTTTTTTTAAGATGAAGTTTCACTCTTGTTGCCCAGGCTGGAGTGCAGTGGCACAATCTCAGCTCACTGCAACCTCTGCCTCCTGGGTTCAAGCAATTCTCCTGCCTCAGCCTCCTGAGTAGCTAGCAGCTGGGATTATAGGTGCCTGCCACCATGCTTGGCTAATTTTTGTATTTTTGGTAGAGATGGGGTTTCACCATGTTGGCTGGTCTTGAACTCCTGACCTCAGGTGATCTGCTCCTCTTGGCTCCCAAAGTGCTGGGATTACAGGCGTGAGCAACCGCACCCAACCCATCCAGTGCATCTTTTTCAAGCTTATTTGCCATTCATTTCTGCATTTCAGTGTATCCTGTGATGAGGTTACAATGAATAGTGACAACTAGTATTTACTATGACTTGGTGCATGATGTCGTTGGTGCTAATATGCTCAATGATAAATTTTCACAAGTATTTTATAGCTACAAAAGCAGTTCTTTTATAATCTGTATTTTACAGAGGCTGCAACAAAAGCTTAGTAAAGTTAAATCATTGCCAAAAATTGTACAGCTAAGTAAGTGATGTAGATGGAATCTGAAACCATGTATATTCTGATTCTAGAGTGTCTACTCTTAATTACTACATTATCTTTCCAGATGCTATAAATATAATAATATGATAACAGTAACAGTAAGAAAGTGGAGAAGCTAGACTTTGAACCCATGACTGTTACACTCCGAAGTCTGTTTTATTTTTTTAAACCACTATATGATATTTTCTGAACAGTTAAGCTGTAATAAATGAGTTAGAACAGTTAGTCATTGAGACTTTTATAGAGAAAGTAAGAGGTCATAGTTTCTGGAAGATTTTGGGAAAGCTTTTAAAATCTTACAGTAGAATAAGAGAAAAATCCAGGATGAGAACCAGCCTATATTTTCCTAATTAAATATGATGTAATAACTTTCACTGACTCTTTACAGAACAGTCAATAAGGAAAAAAAAGGGTATTTTTTCTGTAGTTGGCTTACCAAACAAAAGAGCCAGTTTTTAGCCAAAGATTAAATTACTAAGGTTAAAAAATAAATAAAAATAAATTGGTCGGGCACAGTGGCTCATGCCTGTAATCCCAGCACTTTCAGAGGCTGAGGTGGGTGGATCACAAGGTCAGGAGTGGAAGACCAGCCTGGCCAACATGATGAAATCCCATCTCTACTAAAAATACAAAAATTAGCTGGGCATGGTGGTGGGTACCTGTAATCCCAGCTACTTGGGAGGCTGAGGCAGAGAACTGCTTGAACGCGGGACGCAGAGGTTGCAATGAACCGAGATCATGCCACTGCACTCCAGCCTGGGTGACAGAGTGAGACTTCATCTCAAAAAAAACAAATAATAATAAATAAATAAAAATTAATTAAAAGAGCCAGTTTTGCATCCCCATTTTCAATAATCTTTCAAATTGCTTTTTGGAAGTGTTATTATGTTGTTTTGGGAAATATTAATATTCCAGATTTTTTTTCTTTTCACTTGGGCAGTTAAAATGGTATTCAAGAACAGAGCCAGATAAGATTCAGATACCTTTTTATCTTGAGTTTTGCCTTATTCTATGAGTTTTATAAAGTGGTATTGATAACTCCTTCCTTCCCCTCATTTAGAACAATGAGACAGCATAGAGACCTTACACAATTAAAGCTGTCTTCTGTTTATTTTCTTTCTATTTTTTTTTTGAGACAGAGTCTCACTTTGTTGTCCAGGCTGGAGTGCAGTGATGCAATCTCAGCTCCCTGCAGCCTTTGCCTCCCAGGTTCAAGTGATTCTTGTGCCTCAGCCACCTGACTACCTGGGATTACAGACGCATGCCACCATGCCCTGCTAATTTTTGTATTTTTTAGTAGAGATGGCATTTCGCCATGTTTCCCAGGCTGGTTCCAAACTCTTGGCCTCAGGTGAACACCCGCCTTGGCCTCCAAAACTGCTGGGATTACAGAGGTGAGCCACTGAACCCAGTCAATCTTCCATTTCTTTATTCAGACTGTACAGCTGCCACTCTGATACTGGGGACTAAGCAATCTTGGACTGAGTATTAAGAATTTTAGTATTTCTAGTCATAGTTTCTTGACTTTTCCTCCTATCTCCCACTTCTTTTAGGTGGAGGTTCCAGTTTACTAAATTGAAACATTTCTTCTGAGAGGATCCCCTGGATCTACTTAAAAAGCTCAGGGTTGGCCGGACGCAGTGGCTCACGCCGATAATCCCAGCACTTTGGGAGGCCGTGGTGGGTGGATCACCTGAGGTCAGGAGTTTGAGATCAGCCCAACAGACATGGAGAAACCCCGTCGCTACTAAAAATACAAAAATTAGCTGGGCATGGTGGTGCATGTCTGTAATCCCAGCTACTAGGGAGGCTGAGGCATGAGAATCGCTTGAACCCAGGAGGCAGAGGTTGCGGTGAGCCGAGATCGCGCCATTGCACTCCAGCCTGGGCAACAAGAGTGAAACTCAGTCTCAAAAAACAAAACAAAACAAAACAAAAAACAAAAAACCACCCAAAAACAAAACAACCAAACAAACAAAAAACCCCTCAGGGTTAAATGAGATGCACCTGACCCTTCTTACATAGCCCACCAAGGCTTGTATCCAGAACAACATTAGATTACTTCCATGATCCCTTTTAATTCTGATAGTCCATGAAATGGTAATAAGGTAGGGGTTGATAAGGACATGGTTCTCCAGTATTATAGTTCACCCCAACATGTTTTAGATTCCCATTTCTAGGGTTAAATACTAACCAATCTGCTAATTTCCTCTTGTCTATCTGGCGCAGATCTTGCTGTTGCCTTGATCATAGTAGAAGTCTGATTGTCTGTTAGCTTCTTGATACATCGTTGCCCTGCCACAATGTTGCAGACCTACAAATGGAAAAAAGTTTTGTACTAGATGTATGTATTTATTTTTAAGCTCTTACTTAGTACCAATTAAATGTAAAATAAAAATTTTAAATCAACTTCATTAGATCACTTATTTTCAACATGTTAAGTAAAAAAGTAGTAAACAAGACTGCTCTACAGCATGATTATAATTAAGTAAAATGTACACCAGATAAAGAATGGAAGAAGTAGAGTGTACCAAAATGTTAATAGTTGTTATACTAGAGTGGTAGGACTATGGATGAACTTGTTTCATGTTATTTCATTACAAACAATTTAGAATAAATTAAAACTTATCAACAGTTCATATTCCAAAATTAATGTTCCATATGAAGTAAGTTATTGGGCATAAAAGACCCACAAAGGATGATGAACAATAGGATATTAATTAGCAGCGTGAAGGTATTACTTCTAGCGGCAGGTAGGTATGTTTCTGCTCCTGCCCGACTTGCAGACAAGGAAGGTGCGGGTACTTCAGCTGAAGAGTATACTTTTCTCTGAAATACTGCGCTACTGTTCTCTCCACAGTTTGGCCATTTTCTAACTGTAAAGGAAAGCTGAGAAAAAAAAAAGTACATGTGAACAATTCTTTCCCATTATGAGCCAGAAAAACTCCCAACCCCACTAACTAGAGCAAGCTGCCTCACACCATCACTGCTCTGACAAACTTTTCTTACGTTTGATGACTGGCAGGCCTCCTTGTTACATTACAAACACGGTATTTCCGTCTCATTGTTCCACAATGAGTCACTTCAACCTTCAAACCTGTTCCCAACAAGAAAAATGGAGGTTACAGAACTGTCACATGTAAAATATTTATACTTATAAAGCCTGTTCATTACTATAAAAACTCAATTCTGAACAGACAAAAAAATTCTGATACAGGCAATATGACATGAACACCTGATTTTACATATAACATTGCTAATAATAGTCACAATCATGACAGACCTAATGCCAAACCCTATCCCATCAAGCTCCATACATTACAAAATAAAATCATAAAACTTACAAAGCCCATAGATAAAGGGCCAGAGTCTTCCATTAATTAAAAAACCTGTTTATGATAAATTCAGGTATTTATGCTGGAAAAGGGAAGGAGGAATGAAAGAGGAGTTCCAATAATTCTCAAGGTATTCCATAATTTCAAATTATGTGATATTTACCTAGCCCAGTCATCACACACTGATTGAAGATCAGAATTTCATAAAGCTCAAGAAAGAAGCCTTTTAAAGATTTATAAAGCAGGAGAAAAAAATGCCAGGCCTTTTTAACAGAAGTGACAATTTTATAGAAGTATAATACAGTGACACAGCTCTTTTCCAATACTATTAAAAATCAAATGCAACCAAAATAATTCCTAAAGTAGGTGATCTCTACCCTTTTATGGAGTCAGACACCTTTGAGAATATGATGTAAGCAATAAACTCTCAGCAAAATGCACATACACATAATTTAGCACGTGATTTTAGTAGTTCTTAGAGCCCTGCAGTCCATCTGTGGACTCTACGGATTCAAGGATCCCAGGCCTGCTCTAGAGTGTGAAGAAATGGGCTTTAAGCCATTTTGAAGAAAATTCTTTGAGATGAATTTTCTGAAGGAGTGCTGTCAAAGAGAATTTTCTTGAGATGACGGAATGTCCTACATCTATGCTAATATGGTCATCACTAATCACATGTTACTAAGCACAGGAAATGTAGTTGGTGCACCTAAGAAACCGAAAATTTATTTATTTATTTATTTTCTGAGACAGAGTCTCGCTCTGTTGCCAGGCTGGAGTGCAGTGGCACAATCTCAGCTCATTGCAACCTCCGCCTCCCAGGTTCAAGTGATTTTCCTGCCTCAGCCTCCCGAGTAGCTGGGATTACAGGTGTCCACCACTACGCCCAGCTAATTTTTGTATTTTTAGTAGAGATGGGGTTTTGCCACGCTGGCCAGGCTGGCCTAGAACTCCTCACCTCAGGTTATCTACTCACCTCGGCCTCCCAAAGTGCTGGGATTACAGGTATGAGCTATCGCGTCTGGCCTTAATTTTAATTAATTTAAATTTGAGTAGCTACATGTAGTTAGTGGCTATTGCACTAACTAGTGCAATCTTGGAGCTACCTAGAGAAGAGTTAACAGGTACAGAGAGGTCACAGATAAGCAACTCCTTTCTAAGTTTGGCCTAGACTCCAAAGGATAAAGTACAAAATGGGGTAGATGAAGGACAACTTTTAGTTCCCTGGTAATATTTATGGTTATTACTCTTTGCCATATTTCTCCTTTATATTTGTGATTCCTGTACTGCAGTCGTTCCTAGTCAAAGGCCAATCTATAACCCAGGGGACATCTGGCAATGTCTGGAGACATTTTTGATTGGCATGACTGGGGATGCTACAGGTTTCTATTGAGTAGAGGCCAGGGATAGTCGGAAACATCCTGTAATGCACAGAACAGCCCTACCCCCAATCCCAACAAAGAATTATCTAGTCCAAAATGTCAATACTGCTAAGGTTGAGAATGGCTGCTAGGGTAAAATTTATTTTCTTATCTAACTGCTAACTGCAATTAGGTAAGAAAATTAGTACCAAACATAAAGCTCAATCATATAAATGATATTTTCTTCTGATAGATCAGAACAAATTAATATGTTAAATGGACATGGTATACATCCCTGTACCAGACTGGTAGGGTTTGTTTTTCTTTGGAAGTGTTCCTCTTTGAATCAGTGAGTAGTGGTTTCTATTAAAACTACCTTTATGAAACAAAAATGGCAGATCAATTAGAGAATTACTATGTGTTTGCATTATAAAGGAGACTAGAAAAGAAAATACTATCAAGGGAGGATCTTAAAAGAAGGAAATACTAATAATATGAAGTAAACAAGATGTAAAAATATGTTCAGGGGAGAACACAACAGAAAAGTCTAAGGCAAATTTCTGTTATTCGTACCACTTAGCAATTTATTTTCAAGTCTTCCCTTGAATTAAAAAAATGTTAATAAGATTCTCCAAGCCTATATACAAAATAAGCTTTTACTAAAAATAAATTGGCACTTTTATATACATATGGTACTTTTACCATACATTTTCCCTAATATTTCTGCAGTTTAACTACCAAGAATTATTGGATAAAGAAACCACTTCAAAGTTATTATTTAATATTTAGGTACAAATTCAACTGGAATAAGATGAATATACTAAGAAAATCTATTCTTTATAGCACACTTTGTGTCAATATTTACAGTTAGCATCAAATTCTTCATACCAGCTAAAAATTAAACCCATAGATACAGAACACAAAACTCTTATTTTCTTGGGTTACTGCAGTAGGAATACATGATGTGCTTTAAAGAGCCTTCTTTGAAAAAAAAAAAAAAAAGCCCTATTGTACTTGGAACGGAATGGAGAAAAAAATAATCAGTTTGTCAATTAGATCCAACCCAGATTTTTCCACCCCCAAACTAGGATCATAAGTACCTAAGAATCAGTCCAAAATCTAGGGGCTAGTGAAAGTTGAAATTTTTAAAAAGTGGACTAGATAATTCTCTGCCCAGGTCCCTCCCCAAACCCTCCATCCAACCAAAAAAACACTTTTGGCTTTAATAAATATTTAACCTATAAACTTGGCTTTACCTTCACTATAATATCAACTTTATTATGCTTTCTAGTCATTTTTTCAGTCATTTCTTTGGGCCCCTGAGCAGTTGAAGTTAAGATCGAGTCCATGCTCTTCGGGCAGCAGTTGAATCCTTGTTCTGTACATCTTGTATTTTCTGTGATAGAGTGGTGATATGAGTTGATTGCATAGTTACCGCAAAGTAATGTAAGTGACTTCATGATATCAGAGGTGGTAACTAAGCAGCAACTCCACTGGAAACCATGACATTTAGATGATCACATATTAATGGTAGGTAATGCACTACCTCCTGATAATGCTAGCTGTGCATTTAATACAGATTATGAAAGGGCAATGGTATGACTGCAAAACAGCTACATAAACAGTTTCTTATTTTGGCATTTAAATAACTTGAGATAAAAGGATGCTTGTTTTTGAAGCAGCATGGATCTTCCTTTTAATGTTTTATTACAGTGACTATCTCCTGGTTACTGAAGGCAAAGTATGAATGATTACTGGAGCAAGCAGGATGTATTAAACTACTCTAATTGATTTGGGGGAACTGAAAGATGTTCAATGAACAAACTTAAATGCTTCATTCAAACCACAAGCTGAAAATTATCTGCAATAAATAGGTAAAATCTTAAAATAAAGACAACATAATTATTTCTGGCTATTTAAGATAAATTCCATATAAATAGAATTTATCCTACGCATGCTGATTAGAGAGTATCAGACTAAGTACACATAAAATATAGATTTCAGAACACTATTAAAATTATTTTTTCTTTTTCTTTTTGGGCAGCCATGTAGAATGAATTTATTTGAGTTAAATGTACATATGATGCAACAACACTGTACAAATTTAGCTACTAAGTATAACAGACGAGATCAACAGTCAACTCTATAACTTACATTAAATAACTATGATTCTATAACAACACATGAAACAGGCTAGCCCTATATTCATATATTTTCAAAGTACTAAAATAAATAAAACAACTATCATTTCAGAAAAATAAGGAAGTCACTATATTAGAATATGTTCTAAGAATTCCAGTTCTAAAGTAACAAATAGTTTTGGAATAAGTTTCCTACTTTTAACAATATTATTAAAACATTTTCCCATGAGATATTCTTATCTCTTCAGCTACTAAGGGAAAGTATTAACAAAAAATTAGCTGGTAGTGATACTAATTCCATTACTTGGCATTTCTTTCAAATACTACCTAAGATGATACAGTAATGAATTTAATGTAATATTTTATTTTATAATCGATGTTTATTTTTACTGGTGATGTTACATAAACAGATTTTAATTATACAAAAAACATTTTAATAAAAGGTTGTTACAGCCATGCGTTTTCTAGTTAAGTTGTGCTAAATGCTAATTAATTTACCTTTTATCTCTTTGGTGAATTTTACCCGATGAGAATCAGTCAGAGGTCTTGGTTGCTCATCAATATTATGAATATCAAGAACTTCACACATGAACTGAATTACAGGTTGTGCTTTGTAGAAGGCAGTAGCAGAAACTAAGAAGAAAAACACAAATAATACAAATTAATGTTTCCCCAAAAAATTCAGAAACTTCATCTTAGGCTCCATGATAACTACCTATACAGTTAAAATGATCCCTTATGCACATTTATGTACATACAAATTTCCAAAATTAGGCAGTTTTTATTTGGCCTCTGAGGCACAGGTACAGAACAGCCAAATATTCCAGTTTTTATAATCTATCTCTTTCATCAAGAGTAACTGATTCATTCCATTCTCTATAGAGAAGTGTTCTGTGTGAGACAAGGCTTGTACGAGATAAAGAAGGCAGGAGCCCCTTGGTAGATGAGATAGTTAGGTATTATTTCTTTTTTTTTTTTATTTTTTTTCCGAGACAGAGTCTTACTCTGCCACCCAGGCTGGAGTGCAATGGCGCCATCTCAGCTCACTGCAACCTCCGCCTCCTGGGTTCAAGTGATTCTCCTGCCTCAGTACCCTGAGTAGCTGGGATTACAGGCACCCGCCACCAGGCCCAGCTACTTTTTGTATTTTTAGATAAATATGTATTTTTTAGATAAATATGTATTTTTAGATAAAGATGGGGTTTTACTATATTGGTCAGGCTGGTCTTGATCTCCTGACCTCAGGCGATCCACCTGCCTCAGCCTCCCAAAATGCAGGGATTACAGATGTGAACTACCATGCCTGGCCTTTTTTTCTCTGTTTTAACAGAGACAAGGTCTCACTATATTGCCTAGGCTGGTTTCCAACTCCTGAGCTCAAGCAATCCTCACACCTCAGCCTCCCCAAAGTGGTGGGATTATAGGTGTCAGCCACCACGCCTGGCCAGTATTATTTCTTAAACAAGGCTTTCTATGTCACCCTAGACTGTCTAAAGAGTTTTCCCTGTCTTGTAATGATTTGAGAAAACAGTGGTATTAGTTGGTGCTAATCTAGGGTACAGATAGCAATATTAAGGGATATCTGCCACCATTATTGAGCAATGGGTGGTTTTTTAGCAGTCAACTAGTATGATTTCTTAATCGTGGGTTTCGGAACTAGAAGAGCTTCACCAATGGTTAGCAGATCACCATCACTCATTTCTTAGACACATACTTTAATGGCTATTACGTGTCATATGGGCACTGGGGATACAACAAAAAGTATAACCATAAGACAATAAGTTACATGTTATCATGTTATTTTTCTACTCAAAAAAACATGCCCACTGTCTGCTCAGCTAAGGGTAAACTTTTTATGTGGTGATCTTTCTCTTGCTTTCCTTGGTTTAGCATTAAATGTCCTCCGTAAAATGCCCCTTACCTCTGGGAGGATATTTTCAAAGTTTTAACAGTAGTTATCTTTGGATAAATGTGGGTAGGGAGGCTACTGTGGGTATTTTATTTTCTGTAAAAAATTTTTGGCCTGGCACAGTGTCTCACGCTTATAATCCCAGCACTTTAGGAGGCAAAGGTGGGCGGATTGCCTGAGCTCAGGAGTTCAAAACCAGCCTGGGTAACACGGTGAAACCCCATCTCTACTAAAAATACAAAAAATTAGTTGAGCGTGGTAGTGTGCGCCTGTAATCCCAACTACTCAGGAGGCTGAGGCACAAGAATTGTTTGAACCTGGGAGGCGGAAGTTGTGGTGAGCTGAGATCACACCACTGCATTCCAGCCTGGGTGACAGAGTAAGACTCTGTCTCAAAAAAAAAAAAAAAAAAAAAAAAAGAAAGAAAAAAGTTATCTTGGCTGGGCGCAGCGGCTCATGCCTGTAATCCCAGCACTTTGGGAAGCCAAGGTGCATGGATCACTTGAAGTTAGGAGTTCAAGACCAGCCTGGCCAACACGGTACAACCCTGTCTTTACTAAAAAATACAAAACTTAGCTGGGTGTGGTGGCACACACCTGTAATCCCAGCTACTCAGGAGGCTAAGGCCAGAGAATCGCTTGAAATCACGAGGCAGAGGTTGCAGTGAGCCGAGATTGCACCCACTGCACTCCAGCCTGGGCAACAGAGTGAGAAGTTTTGCCTCAAAAAAAAATTTTTTTTAATATTTTTTTTTTACTATGAAACATTTTTATCTTCACAACTTCATTTTTAGGTACTGAGTGCATACCGTTATTACACAAATAATACATGAATATAGTTTCATCACAAAAACTCAAACGATACAGAGAAGACCTTCTCCAGTTTGAACCTCCCTGTTCCAAATATCTCTAATGAGTAACCATTGTTAGTGCTTAGGTATGCATACTTCCTCTCCTTTTAATATGCACTTAGATTTGTCAGAAAGGTGATTTAAAAAATAAAAATTAATACTCACAATGATAAAAATGTAGGCATAACTTTTTTAGTTGAAATCAGATGATAAACATTGACTCGTTTTATCAGTATTTAAAAAATTAACAATTTACCTTACAGATCTTTTCATGTCAGTACACTCTTTAATTGCTGCACCTTATGCCATAGTATGGGGGCATGATAAGTAAATAGGTACCCCTTCCCCTCTTAATAAAAAAGAACACAAACATTAGAAACACTATACTGGACCTTGTATGTACTAATATGAAACTGTATCATTCTTTCTCATAGCTACAAGATATCCCATTGTATGGATGTACTTCATGTCCCCTAAGAGAGGGTTATGGGTTGTTTTTCATTATTACAAACAATATTCCAAGGTGAATATTCCTGTGTATGTGTGTGTGTGTTGTGCATGTATATGTGTGTATTTATTGATTTTTGGTATACATCCATGAGTACTTCTTTTCTATTTATTTATTCGTTTATTTTCGAGACACAGTCTTACTCTTATCACCCAGGCTGGAGTGCAGTGGCATGATCTTGGCTCACTGCAACCTCTGGCTCCCAGGTTCAGGCAATTCTCGTGCCTCAGCCTCCCAAGAGCTGGAATTACAGGCGTGTGCCACCACACCCAGCTAATTTTTGTATTTTTAGTGGAGACAGGGTTTCACCATGTTGGCCAGGCTGCTCTCAAACTCCTGGCCTCAACTGATCCACCCGCCTCAGCCTCCCAAAGTGCTGGGATTACAGGCATGAGCCACCATGCCCGGCCTGCATTTCTGTGGAAAAGACAAGAGAAATCAATACTCACTGCTAAACTTCCATCCAAATAAACTTTAGAAACATTTCCAGTTTCTAACTAATTAAAAAAAAGAGAGAGAGACTGTTAAGATTGTAACAGTATTCTAGATTTCTTATTCAAATCCACAGTAGTTTTAAATATATAGACATTATATTCTTCTACTGAAAAATGTTAGAATATTGTTGTGCACAAAAAGGAAGGCTGACAGGATACATACCAAATTTAAGTTATATGTTTATATTGTTTAAGTTCTTAAGCATATATTGATCTCAGTTAATTTTTTAAAAGTAAATAAAGAAAAATAAATATGTAGTGAATAATATGCTTATTTTACCTTTCCTTTAATCCTACAGGTAAAATTTATTTATTGGATTGCTATAACACCAGCATTCACAACTAATGTTTCACATACCACAGAGTTGTTACTAAACAAACATGCTAGGATTATTTCTCTTATTTAATCCTCTTCTACTATTTTCCCCAACTGCTTATTCCACTACACTCTGTTGACCATCTTCTCTACAGGAAGGTAGGCATTTGAGGTAAAAATTAAATTTAGTAATAAAAAACTCATAAAGAATGGGTTGAAATCAGCAAATAAAATTTTGAATTAGAAGTAAATTTCGATGATCAAATATTTGCTTTTCTGTCCCTTAGTTGAATTCTTAATATTTAATAAACCTACATATGTATATGTATTTTATTCCTTCTTTCCCTTTCACAAGTTAGCTAATTATATTGAAAACTGTTTACATCTAACATTTAAAAATATATCAATAAGATATACTACATTAATGTGTTTCAGGAAGTAAGCATATAATCATTTCCAGAGATGGTAGCCCCCCAAAAGCAAGCATTTGATAAAATTCAGCACTAAAGCAAATACTTTTTTTTTTTTTTTTGAGATGGAGTCTTGCTCTGTCACCCAGGCTGGAGTACAGTGGAGCGATCTCAGCTCACTGAAACCTCTGCCTCCCAGGTTCAAGTGATTCTTCTGCCTCAGCTTCAAGAGTAGCTGGGACTACACGTGTGCACCACCACACCTCGCTAATTTTTGTATTTTCAGTAGAGACAGGGTTTCACCATATTGGCCAGGCTTGTCTCAAACTCCTGACCCAGTGATTTGCCCCCCTCGGCCTCCCAAAGTGCTGGGATTACAGGCGTGAGCCACTGCACCTGGTGAAAATACTTCTATTGTACCAGGACTAGAAGGGAATTTCTCTAATCTGTAAAAGCTATTTACTAAAACTTGGTGGTATTACAACCTGGGAGATACATAAAAAAGAAAAAAAACTCAATGGTAAATTCAACTTCATTTTATAGAAAGTTCCAGCTAGCATAGCAAAGCAAATTAAGAGAATAAAAAGTGAAAAGATTGGAAAGAGAAAATTATTATTCTTCACAACATTAATTGCATACATAGAAAATTCAATAAAATCTATGGACAAATTACAGAATTGATAATTAAGCAATGTTGCCAGATTTAAGGTCTACATATAAAAATAAAGTATATTCTTATACACTAGCAACTTACTTAAAATGTAATTTAAAAATATACCACTTAAAATCACGACAAAATACGTAAGGCATTTGAGATAATATCTAAATGAAAGGTGTATAAGACCTATGGAAGTAATAGGTAACTCTATTATTGAAAGATATTACAGAAGATCAAATAAATGGAGTAATATATCCTATTCATGTAAATTATCCTCAAATTAACCTTCAAATTCAAAGCAATTTCAGTCAAAATATCAACAGGATGTAATCCTCTCTCCCCCTGGAACTTAAGATACTATAATTAACATGAAAGCACAATGAAACAAGAATAGCCACAACATTTTTTTTTTTAATATCTAGAACAGAGTCTTGCTCTGTTGCCCAGGCTGCTGGAGTGCAGTGGCACAATCTCCACTCACTGCAACCTCCACCTCCCGGGTTCAAGCTATTCTTCTGCCTCAGTCTCCCAAGTAGCTGGGATTACAGGCACGTGCCACCAAGCCCAGCTAATTTTTTTTGCATTTTTAGTAGAGATGGGGTTTCACCATGTTGGCCAGGCTGGTCTCAAACTCCTCACCTCAGGTGATCCACCTGCTTTGGCCTCCCAAAGTGCTGGGATTACAGGCGTGAGCCACTGTGCCCAGCCAACAATTCTTAAGAATAAGATCTGCTCTAGTATTCATCAAGATTTGTTATAATCTTATTCAAATAAAGAGACTGTGGCTTGAAAGCCTACCTCATACTATATACATAAATTCCTTTCAGAGAACTAAATACGAAAGGGAAAAATAACATTTATTGAAACATGTAGAATATCTTTATGATCTTAGAGGTAAGAAAGAATTTCTTAAACACACTACAAAATCTATAAACCATGAAAACTATAAGAAAAAAGGCACCATAAATAAAACAACAAAGAAATAAAGCTAAAGATTGATAAAGGATATGTACAATATGTTTAACAAATGCTTAGTATCTAGACTATGTGAAGAGTTTCTACAAATCAAAATAAAACAAAAAGTGGCAAAGGACATGAGCAAACATTTCATAGAAGAGAAAAAGAAATATATATTAAAACAGTATCAACCTACTATTTTATACCAATCAAGATTAGAAAAAACTTTTAAGGGTAACAAAAGCTGAAAACAAGCCAGTGGAAGAATGAAAGCTCTCAGACTGTAGGAACATAATCTGATAAAGTCACTTAGGAAAGGAAGTAGTAATACATAATAAATTGAAAAATGTGTATAATTTTCAACCCAGAACTTCTGTTATAGTAGAATATATACTCTATAGAAATTCCCCATCTGCAAAAGGAGACATGAATAAGAATGCTTATATCCTTTTTGTAGCATTGTTTGTAAGAGTGAAAAGAAGGCAAACAACCTAAATATGTGTCAACATATTTGGATATTTTGTACTATAAATTGGATGGATAAATTGTACTA
Source organism: Cacajao melanocephalus (assembly GCA_963573385.1). Lineage (NCBI taxonomy): Eukaryota > Metazoa > Chordata > Mammalia > Primates > Pitheciidae > Cacajao > Cacajao melanocephalus. The sequence goes on along the minus strand of CAUYLG010052080.1, from coordinate 5,058 downwards.
TGCTCTTATAATTAAAATCAATGAGCAGCCACTAGAATTCAGATAAATAAAATTCAGAAAGAATGGGCATTACTTGAGAGGAGTTTAGGGGAAAATGAGATATTATTAACCACTTACACTGCTAGTATCTAGATAAACTAACTAGGGAAAAGAAATTTACCAAATAGACTATATGTTCAAAATACCAGTGGGATAATATTTCAATTCATAAACATGGTATATCTCTGAATGTATTAAGGTCATTTAAATTCCATTAAAGTTTTATAGTATACTCTAAAACTCATATTATCTTTTATTAGATTTATTCATAATTGATAAAAATAATTTTTATTTCTCACTTTGGGAGGCCGAGGTGGGTGGATCACCTGAGGTCAGAAGTTTGAGACTAACCTGGCCAACATGGTGAAATCCTGCCTTTACTAAAAATACAAAAATTAGCTGGGTGTGGTGGCAGGCACCTGTAATTCCAGATACTCAGGAGGCTGAGGTAGGGGAATTGCTTGAACGCAGGAGAAGGAGGTTGCAGTGAGCCGAGATCGCGCCACTGCATTCCAGCCTGGGGAATAGAGTGAGACTACATCTCAAACAAACCAACCAACCCCAGAGAATACAGATGCTCCTTGAATGAAAATGGGATTACATCCCAATAAACACAACATAACTTAAAAATATTCTAAGTCGAAAATGCTTTTAATACATCTAAACTACTGAACACTACAGGTAGATTGGCCTACATTAAATGTGCTCAGAACACTTATATGAGCCTACAGTTGGGCAAAATCGTCTGGCAACACAGTACATTGAGAGTATCAGTTGTTTACTCTCGTGATCACATGGCTGACTAGGAGCTGTGGTTCACTGCTGTTGCCCAACATTTAAGAGAATACTGTACTGTAAATCGCTAGCCTGGGAAAATATCAAAATTCAAAATACAATTTCTACTGAAGGTATGCTACTTTTGCACCATCGTAAAGTTGAAAAATCGTAAGTCAAACCATTCTAAGTAGGGTTCTAGGTTTAACTTTAAAAGAAACTGCTGGCCGGGTGCGGTGGGACGCCAAGGCAGGTGGGTCACGAGGTCAGAAGATCGAGACCAGCCTGGCCAACATGGTGAAACCACATCTCTACGAAAAATAGAAAAAAATGGCCGGGCGCAGTGGCTCACACCTGTAATCCCAGCACTTTGGGAGGCCGAGGTGGGCGGATCACGAGGTCAAGAGATCGAGACCATCCTGGCCACCATGGTGAAACCCCGTCTCTACTAAAAGTACAAAAAATTAGCTGGGCATGGTGGTACGTGCCTGTAGTCCCAGCTACTCGGGAGGCTGAGGCAGGAGAATGGCTTGAAACGGGAAAACGGAAGTTGCAGTGAGCCCGGATCGCGCCACTGCACTCCAGCCTGGTGATAGAGCGATACTCTGTCTAAAAAAAAAAAAAAAGAAAGAAAGAAAGAAAAAAAATTAGACAGGTATGGCAGTGCATGCCTGTAATTCCAGCTACTTGGAAGGCTGAGGCAGGAGAATCGCTTGAACCTGGGTGGTGGAGATTGCAGTGAGCCAAGAACGTGCCACTGCACTCCAGGCTGGTGACAGCATGAGACTTCCTCTTAAAAAAAAAAAAACTGTCAAATTGTTTTGGTTTTTTTTCTTTTATTGAGACGGAGTCTCATTCTGTCACCCAGGATGGAGTGCAGTGGTGCAATCTCGGCTCACTGTAACCTCCACCTCCTGAGTTCTAGTAATTCTGCCTCAGTCTCACCAGTAGCTGGGATTACAGGGACACATCACCACACCTGTGTAATCTTTTCTCTTTTTTTAGTAGAGATGCAGTTTCACCATGTTGGCCAGGCTGGTCTCAAAGTCCTGACCTCAAGTGGTCTGCCTGCCTTGGCCTCCCAAAGTGCTAGGATTATAGGTATGAGCTACCGCATCCAGCCGCAAAACTATTTTTCAAAGTAGTTGTACCATTTTACACTCCTACAATTTCTAGTTGCTCCAAATCTTTGTCAACATTTGACATTTTCAGTCTTTTAAATTTAGCCAATCTAGTAAGTATGGGTGGTATCTCATTGGGGTTCTTTCTGAATTTCCTGAATGACCAATGATGTTTTGCATCTTCTCAAGTGCTTATTGACCATTCATATATATATATATATATTTTTGAGACAGAGTTTTGCTCATCATCCAGGCTGGAGCGCAATGGCACAATCTCAGCTCACTGTACCTTCTGCCTCCTGGATTCAAGCAATTCATTCTCCCTGCCTCAGCCTCGCGAGTAGCTGGAACTACAGGTGCGCGCCACCACGCCCAGCTAATTTTTGTACTTTTTAGTAGAGACAGGGTTTCGCCATGTTGGTCAGACTGGTCTCGAACTCCTGACATCAGATGATCTACCTGCCTTGGCCTCCCAAAAGTGCTGGGATTACAGGTATGAGCCACCACTCCCAACCACACATATTCTTTAGTGAAGTATGTAATTTTTACTACTTATTTTTTTCTGTTTCTTACCGACCTATGTATGTTTTTCATATATTCTGGATACAAGTGTTGTTCTGTTGCATTTTGCAAATGTGTTGTCTCAGTTGTAGCTTGCCTTTTCATTTTTTTTAAGAGTCAGGGTCTTGCTCTGTTCCCCTGGCAGGAGTGCAGTGGTGGTAATAGCTCATTGCAACCTCTAACTCCTGGGCTCAAGTGATCATCTCACCTCATCCTCCTAAGAAGCTAGGATTACAGGCATGCACCGCCACGCTCAGCTAATTAAAAATTTTTTTTTGCTATGTTGGCCAGGCTGGTCTCAAACTCCTGGCCTCAAGCGATTTTCCTGCCTAGGTATCCCAAAGTGCTGAGATTATAGGTGTGAGCCACCGCGCCTGGCTGCCTTTTCATTTTTTAAGTGGTGTTCTCAAAAGGAGAAGGTTTTAATTGCAATGGGTTTCAATTAATTAAGAAATCCTGGCTGGGTGCAGTGGCTTATGGCTGTAATCCCAGGAATATGGGAGCCCTAGGTGGGTGCAGCACTTGAGGTCAGGGAGTTCGAGACCAGCCTGGCCAACATGGTGAAACCCCATCTCTACTAAAAATACAAAATTTAGCTGGGTGTGACGGCACGCACCTGCAGTCCCAGCCACCCAGGAGGCTGAAGTGGGAGAACTGCTTGAATGCGGGAGGCAGAGGTTGCAGTGAGTTGAGATCAAGCCACTGTACTCCAGTCTGGATGACAGACAGATCCTGTCTCTAAAGAAGAAATAAATCTTTGCCTCCTCCAAGATCATGAATATTTTTCCCATTTTCTCTTGGAAATTTCCCATTTTTAATGTTTTATCCTGGATTAAACTCCAAATTAAATTTTGCCTGTGGTGTTAAGTAGGGTTAATTTTATTTTTTATACAAATATCCATTGTTGCATCATTTATTGAGAAGACTGTGCTTCCTGGCATTATGTTGGCCCTTTGTCAAAAATCAACCAGCCACATTAATGGGTCTATTCTTATAGTTATTGTGTAAGTTGATGATCTTTACCCCAGTATCACTGTTTTAAGTAGTTTTAAAGTATGTCTTGAAAACAGGTAGTATAAATCCATCAACTCTGTTCTTCTTTGAAGATTTTTTGGCTATTCAACATAGAAATGCTATGTTTTTTGTATTTGCATATAAATCTTAGAATCAGCTTGTCAATTATATACTTTTATACCCTGATGGGACTTCTATTGTATTGAGTTTATAGATCAATTTGAGGAGAATGAAATTCTTAACAATTTGAGACTTCTAGTCTTTATCTTCCTTGTGTTTCTCAGTAATGCTTTGTAGCTTTCAGTGTGGGGGCCATGTATAGCTTTCTTTACATTTATTCCTAAAAATAATACGATTTTTAATGTTATGAATGGTACTTAAATTTTTTTTTAAATTTCTTCAATTGTTGAATGCTGGTATTATTTCTGGTTATAGGACTAGTATTCATTTTTGTATATGCAGCTGGTATCCTGTGACCTTACTAAATTCATGTATTAATTCTAATAATTTTAATCAGGTTTCTTTTGGAAGATTCTTTTTTTTTTTTTTTACGCTTGCCTACATGCAGATCTTTTGGTAGATTCTTTAGGATTTTTTTTACGTAGAGTATTATGTCTTCTACAGAGATAGTTTTATTTCTTCCTTTACAAATTATCCCTTTTATTTCCTTTTCTTGCTTTGCCTGGGACCTCCAGTATGATTACTAAATAGAAATAGCGAGAGCAAGCATCTTTGCCTTGTTCTTGATTTTAGGGCAAAAACGTTCAATCTCTTCACCACAGAAATATGATGATGCCTGTATGCTTTTCTAGGTGTTTTTTATTAGCTGAAGAAATTTTCTTTTATTGCTACTTTGTTGTAAATTTTTATCATGTTTAAAATGTGCCAAATAATTTTCCTGTTGAGAGGATTATATTGTCTTTGCCAGGTGTATCAGGTATGCCAGCCTCAAAAAATGAATTGGGGCTGGGCATAGTGACTTGTGCCTATAATCCCAGCATTTTGGGAGGACCAGATGGGAGAACTGCTTGAGCCCAGGAGTTCGAGACCAGCTTGGGGAGCATAGCCCGGGAGGCTGAGGCTGCAGTGAGCCGTGATCACACTACTGTACTCTAGCCTGGGTGACAGAGTAAGAGTCTGTCTCACACACACACACCAACACAAAGCAGGCGCAGGGGCTCACGCCTGTAATCCCAGCACTTTGGAGGCTGAGACCAGCCAGGCCAACATGGTAAAACCCGTCTCGACTAAAAACACAAAAAATAGCCAGGCATGGTGATGCCTGCCTGTAGTCCCAGCTACTTGGGAGGCTTAGGCAGGTCAATGGCTTGAACCTGGGAGGCCGAGGTTGCAGTGAGCAGGGATCTCGCCACTGCACTCCAGCATGGATGACAGAGCAAAACTCCATCTCAAAAAAAAAAAAAAAAAAAAAAAAAAAAAAAAGGGGGGGGGTTTGGGGGTGCCTATTGTATTTTGTTAAACAATGATTTTTTTTCCTTAAATTTTAGAAAAAATTAACTATTTAAATCATTTGGGTCTGGTGTTTTGT
>CAUYLG010052079.1:0-34901 GCA_963573385.1 Cacajao melanocephalus | reverse complement strand
GTGATGCTCCCCTCCCTGTGTCCATGTGTTCTCATTGTTCAACACCTGCCTATGAGTGAGAACATGTGGTGTTTGATTTTTCATTCTTGTGTCAGTTTGCTGAGAATGATGGTTTACAGATTTATCCACATCCCTACAAAGGACATGAATTCATCGTTTTTTATGGATGCATAGTATTCCATGGTGTATATGTGCCAGTCTATCATTGATGGGCATTTAAGTTGGTTCCAGGTCTTTGCTATTGTACACAGTACTGCAATGAACATATATATGCATGTGTCTTTATAATAGAATGATTTATAATCCTTTGGATATATACCCAGTAATGGGATTGCTGGGTAAAATGGAATTTCTATTCCTAGGTCTTTGAGGAATCACCACACTGTCTTCCACAATGGTTGAACTAATTTACACTCCCATTAGAGTACCAACCAACAGAATGGAAAAAAAATTGCAATCTACCCACTGGACAAACGGCTATCATCCAGAATGTACAAAGAACTAAAACAGATTTGCAAGAAAAAAACAAACAAACCCATTCAAAAGTGGGTGAAGAACATGAACAGACACTTTTCAAAAGAAGACATTATATGAGGCCAACAGACATATGAAAAAATGCTCATCATCACTGGTCATTAGAGAAATGCAAATCAAAACCACATTGAGATATACCATCTCATGCCAGTTAAAATGGTGATTATCAAAAAATCTGGAGACAACAGATTCTGGAGATGATGTGGAGAAATAGGAACACTTTTACACTGTTGATGGGAGTGATCATATGGATTTTATCCTCCATTCTATTAATGGTATCACATTATTGATTTATATATATTGAAATTTCATTGCATCTGAGGTATAAATCCCATTTAATCATAGTGCATGATCCTTTTAATGTGATGTTGAATTTTTTTTCCTAGTATTTTGTTCAGAACTTTTACATCTAAGTTCATCAAAGGTATTAGCCTATAATTTTTTCTTGCAGTGTCCTTGTCTGGTTTAAGTATGAGAATAATGCTAGCCTCATAAAATAAATTTGGACATGTCTTCACCTTTTTAACTTTTTAGAATAGTTTGAGAAGGAAAGTACAGTGTGTTTGTAACAAAGACTGGAAACCAGACACCCAGGTGAATGGCTTCAGATATGATCTGAGTAAGGGAATATAAAACTTGGTTTGAGACAGCCTTAAATCAGTGTGATTCACGTCTGAGTCTGTCTCTCTAGCGACAGAAGCCCTGTATTATTCAAATATGTTTCCTCTTCTTCTCCAGTGCCTTGACATTAGTTACATAACATGAAGTGGGCGTTTAAGGTTGGAAGGAATATAGTCCATAGTAAGCTGCATCTAGCTTATAATAGTGTGCAAGAGTAAATATCTTCCTAACTCCATGTTCAGTGACAGCCCACCCACAGCTCAAAAACATCCACGGTGGGTTGGAGTGTTTGCATAGTGAAATTATCAAATGCTACAAACAGCACAAATAAAGTCTTCTTTTATTTTTGTTTTTATTTATTATTATTATTATTATTATTATTTTGAGATGGAGTTTTGCTCTTGTCACACAGGTTGGAGTATAGTGGCATGATCTCAACTCACTGCAGCCTCCACCTCCTGGAATCAAGCAATTCTCCTGCCTCAGCCTCCCGAGTAGCTGGGATTACAGGCATTTGGACCACACTCAGTTAATTTTTCTATTTTTAGTAGAGATGGGTTTTCACCACATAGGCCAGGCTGGTCTCAAATTCCTGACCTCAGGTGATCCTCCCACCTCAGCCTCCTGAAGTGCTGGGATTACAGGCATGAGCTACTGTGCCCGGCCTCTTTTTCTTTTTACAAGCAAATGACTGGCTTAGTAGTATAGACTGGTTGGCGCCTAAGGAAACCGAAAGTTAGTTAGAGGAGGCTAATGGCTTATCCAATGTAATAGAGTTAGTTTGTGGCAGAGATGGAAACATAACCTAGGTTTACTGACCCCCAATATAATGTAAAAGCTGTTGCTACCTCCTCACTTATTTGGATAGAAATCAGAGAGGGAGAGAGAGTTCATGAAGTGTGTGATAATACAGAGCATCACAGACTCTGCATTGTAAGAAAAGTTGAACATCTTATCTGGTATTTCCCAACAGTAGCTTCATATAAGAGTTACCTGGGGCAACTGTAAAAATTAACATTTTCCTGGACTAGCTACTGAATGAGACACTCCAGGTGAATCTTCAGGCTTAATATGAGTCTCTGCAAGTTGTTATACAGCCACAGATTCTCAGTCAGAAATCGCTTTATGTAGCCCAATTTTGTATTCCATGTGTGACACCTTTCCACATAATTCATGTTTTTATCCTGTATGTGTATAACCCTAACCTCTAAGCTTTAAATAGTTCATTCCCTTAAGTCATTTTTTTGTGGCATAAGGTATGCACATTGCAATGTGAAACAAGTTTCCAGATATTAATGACTTACAGTATTAAAAATGTATATATACAATTTATGTTGGCGATAAGATAACTTTTGTTCTTGGGGGCTTTATATTCACTGTCTTCTTTGGGATGCAGGAAAGGATTATCAGAAAATGTGTGTGTGTGTGTGTGTGTACAGAATGGGATAAAGGGTAGCCTCAAGAATGTCCTCATTTCAGGGCTCTGTGAGGAGCCTGGAGTGCTCAGGGATGCCCTGCTTTGGCACTAAGTGTGAAGGCATGGAATGTCCCACTGAAAGAAGCCAGCAGTGATCACTGGCAGGGAAAGCAATAAAAACAGAGACTTTGTTCTTCAAAGCTTGCTGAAAGTATAACATTGGGCCACGGAGGCAGCTCAGTCTCTCACTCACACTCCCACTGGGATTTGCCAAGGTGCAGGACGGCCTTGCTCGGCCTAGCACACAGAGAACTGCTCCCTGTGAAAGGAGCCAAGTAGCTCACAGACAGTAATAAAGTTTTTGAAAGAGTGTGCCAAAGGAAAGTTTTCAGTCTTTAAATCGTTTACAACTTAAATCCAAGGTTTATCAGCAAATACGATTTGGAGGTATTCAGGATTAAGTGGGTATTTTTTTTCTGTTGAAATCATACAAAGCTCAAAGGATACCAGCAGCTGCAAGAATATCATTTTCTCTACAATTCTTCTTGACCATTGAAAAGATCAATGAAAGACATCATATTTATAAAACTGTGACCTAAAGTCACAGAAGAAGGCTTCCAAAACACTCCTTGTGGTTAGGAGGGCTATGCATGTCTTTGTTGTGGCAAACAGTATGAATTTAACTCTGGAATCCCTAAATCCCTAGTTTTCTAGATAGTCTAATTAATGAATAAATGAATGTATGATCTAATGAATGAATGAATGGAAATTAGTTATCTACCTGATGATAATGCCTGAAAAGAAACCAATAAGAAACAACACATTCAAAATCTTCACAAGGAGGAGAAAATATTGATTCTTTGATTTATTTATCAAAAGTTGACCAAGCACTTGTTATGAACTAGATTCTGTGATGATCACCAGGAGTATCTGTCTCAGAAGTTCTCAAACTTGAATGTGCATCAGAAATACTTGAAGGGCTCATTAAAACAGATTGCTGGTCCCACCACTACAATCTCTGACTTATTAGGTCTGCAGGGACGCTCAAGGATACCAATTTCCAACAATTGCCCAAGAAATGCTAATAGTCAAGGGATCAGACCTCTAGAACGACTGGTTGTCCATACAGGAGGGAACACGTAATGTTTGTAATGGGCAGTAATAAGTAGTACGTGTCATGAAGTGTGTTTTAAGAGCACAAATGAGGGGCATTTTATTCAACTCTGGGATGAAGGGACGAGGTGAAGAGGTCACGAAAGGCTTTCCAGAAGGGGTGACACCTCAGCTGAGTCTTGGAAACTAAGTGAGAGTTCCTGTCAGGGGAGAAAGAATTGAGAAGATACTTTGGATGGAAGAAATAGCATGTATGAAAACAGAGGTGGGAAATAGCATGGTGATTTTAGAGAACTAAAAGTAATTTTTGGCAAGAGTTGGAGCGGATTACAAGTTTCCGCTTACAACATCTAGTACTGGCTTGCCACAAAAGAGGCACTCAATATTGTGTAAATGAATGAAATGTTATAGCATTAAGTTAGGTACTACAGGAATTCCAGGATAACACGGGGTCCCAAGATCAACCCTCAAGAAGTTGTCAGAACTGTTTGGGAGACGAGACATGGTGCTTTCAAAGTGAAGCGGTAATTCCCCAGAGAACACAGGTTGATGTGGTACACAGCTGCCGGGGAGCCTGCCTGGATCACGGTGATTTCTTCTCTCTTCTGGAAATAATACCTAGCCTCAGGTTTCCAGACAGAGTTTTGGTTAAGTGATTCGGCCTCAGACCATGCCACAGATTTCTGGAGATAGGCATCTGAAGCAAGTAGGCCCATCAGAATACTTCCCTACAATTATCTGAAATAAAATGGAGGAGAAAATCTAAATCCTCCTCTAGCGGAAAGCCTGTGAGTATATACACAGCACAGGAACTGTTGGTCACCATGTCTCCCAGAAGAAGCTGAGAGAAAGAAGGTGCCAACGGAAGTAACGATGAGAGAGGGAAAGAACACTGGCAGCACTCTGAGTCTCTGATTCCAAATGTCCCTAAGGCCCAGCTGCCCTTGATCTTCCCACCTTTTCTTAGTAGATTAAATTCCTCAAGGGCCTTCCGGTAAATTTCCCTTTTGGCCTCAGCCAGATCAAATTGAATTTCTGTCACTTGCAATCAGATCAGCTGTGACTGCTATAGTCAGCAATCACTCAGGATTCAATGCATGAAAAAGGCACTGAAAGGAACTATAATCCATCTGCTAAATCTGCGCTAGAAGTGGTGTGGCGGCCGTGGGACTTGAGTTGGCCTCAGGACACCTGGGCAGGATTTGGCCAAAGAGAAGTGAAAGATGGCCGTACCAAATAGAGAGAATACCTTAAAAGAAAGTGTCGTATTAAAAATAAACATGGTTTCAAATGCCAAGGGAGATTTCTACCAGCTGGACAGTGGCTTCTTTCTGGGGTAAGTATGAAGAAGCATTAAATATGAAGGGACTTGGGTGCTAAGCTCAGACGATTGGACTTTCACCTGAAAGTCCTGAAGGACAAACAGAAGTGGTGTTTTTCAAGAGCATGAATCTGATGACAGGTTTTTTTTCTTTTTCTGGGAAGAGTTATCTTTCTCTCAGTCTCTCTTTCTTTCTGAAAAGATATTTGTTTTCTTACAGAGAATGCTCCTTGCCAACCTTCCCAGGAATTGCTAGGAACTGTGTGTGGGCAGTAGGGCTCACCCTGAGACATAGCTTCCTTTAACCCACAGGAACCGAGAATAGCATTATAGAACATGGCCACCCAGAGCATAGCAGCTGCTGAGTGCTGCAGTGGGCAGAGCACTGGGCTGGGATTCAGAAGGTCCATTCCCTAATCTCTAACATAGGAATAATAATCCCCACCTTGTGTTTCTCACAGAGTGGCCATACAGAGAATTAAGATCCTACATATGTGAGAACTTTCTGCACTGCAAAGAATTGGCAAAAGACTGTGAATATTGTGGCGTAATTTAACTCTTTATTTCAGAACATCTGTGACAGAGCTTTCCTACGTCATCACTAGCAGTGTACTTTTATTGGATGGGTGTGGTATTTCCCAAGCCACCATCTCAGTTCAGGGAGACTACGTTCCACTACATATTCTGGGCGGGCCCATCTTTATAAGGCTTTCCTCTTTTTTTCGATCAGACATGCTGCAATTACAAATGACTTTCAAGACATTTGAAATCAGCTGGGGAAGTATGCACATGTCCTGGTCCATGGCGACCATATTTGCTTACTGTGTTGTCTCCTTGTTATTAATTCTGTCTCAAGATCCCTTTCTTTAAGCATCTCCTTCTCTTTTATGGGAGGGAGCCCTGTCTCACAACTGACAATATGCTTCCAGGAGCCATTCATCTTTTCTTTCATGCATACCACATTTAGCATTCTCTCACGTTTCAGTCAGAAGAGTGCACTGACTGTAAATCCACTGGGTCCAGGCCTGATGCTGGGATCAGGGCACACCTATCTGGCACTGCCAACTCTGCCCTGATTTATTCAGAGATGGAGCTGAATGCCCTGAACATCTTCAGTCCTGGGAAGTCCTTGTCAACACTATGATCTATATATGCCTTCAGGGAACAGCCAAGGGAGGAGTCCAAATCAGGCGTCTTCCTTCATATGGATGAAGCGAGGATGGTGCTCAAGCTACGGGATGACTACAGTACCTTTGAGTGTCATGGGAACGTATGGAGTTCTGCTGCTACCACAGTTTACTTTCTGCATATTTCTCTGCACTGTGTCATTGGCAAGGTTTCCGACTTTGTCATGCTCTTAAAGCTTTACAGCATGTAATAGAAGAGACATTTCAATTGTAATGTAAAGAAGATACTTTGTCACTTTTATCTTCACTGATTCAAGTCAACACATGTCCAGAAACTTTTCTATTATCGAGTCTGCATTTTAATAAGATGATTGCGAAAACTACCTATTTTCCTAATTATTTCAGAATTATGTGGACAGTAATTACCATCTTCCATTAGCAGCACTAGTGGTGGTTAGGACAAATTTCAAATGCATCCAGCAAGTGCTTTACGCTAATATGTCTGCTTCATTAACTTCAGTCAAAAGATAGCAGTGACTCCTCACAGCAATAACTTTGCTTTGATACATTCTCATCAAATATTGATCTGAATAGTGTGTAGGAGTGCTCTGTCAGGCTGTGTGAAATTTATTTACTGAATATATTACTTCTAGCCCCAAACTGCCAGTGGCTATCTCAGAAAATCTGCTTTTTTCATGTTAAAATTTTATTACCATTGAAGAATCACTAAATTTTTTGGCCATTAATACATGTTCAGAAAAAGGTCCTTAGTGCAAAATCTGCAACAGGAAAGGAGAGTATTCAAAACTGTATCAAATAATAGATAGGTTTGCTTTTCCAGTTGGTTTGAATACTTTTTTTTTCCAGAGAACCGAATATATGCAATCATGATTGGCAGTGTTTCCTTCCCCCCAAACAGGTTTACCCAAATGTAACTTGTGTGGCTTGCAATTACAGATATTTTGTTAAAGTCCATTTCTCACTTTTTTAAAATCTCTTTATAAAGATACAGGCTTCTGGTATTCGAAACTTCACAGACTCAAGAAAGAGAGAGTAATTCTCTTCTAAATGTATGTATCATGGAGCTGAGTTCCCTATTTCACATGGACTCTTCATTTGCAGCTGAGGCCTGTGAGGATGGCAGAGAAGTGAACAGAATACAGAGCAGCAAAGAGAGCCTCGCTGAAGAGTTCTGAAGGAGGAGATAGGCAAGGTTATTAAATGGGTTCTGACAGTCCCATAGAACCAACAAAAGACAAAACACTGGGCATAAAATGAGAATTAGAAGGCCCTTTAGCAATCCAAAATGGCAACCCTATTGGCAACTGAAAGCTAGCAGGGAAAGAAAAATCCAGAAGTTGCTTTTTACCTGATTTCACTGGAGATTTAAAAGTGAAGTTGCAAGATAGTACAAAGTAAGGTTGCTTGTGAGGAGGAGTAGAAAACAAAAGTGAGACAAGCCATTTTCCCAAAAATGAGGCATACAATTTCCACTAAGTACAGTGTGTTTTGATTGAATGGAGAGCCAATTGACTCCAAATCGTTTGGTGTGTTGGGATCACAAACCTTGAGATGGCCTGGAATTCTTTGACAAATATTTACTGGTCATCTACTGCGTGTTAGGCTTTTGTTTTAGATGATGATGAGCAAAACATAATTTCAATATTATGACTGTTATCTCTGACAATTGCTGTGTTCATCCCAGTTGCCTATGAGAATCATCATTAACAAGTCTGCACCATGACCTTCTCATTCTCCGTATCCAGTGCCCAAGTTATTCCTCTCCCCAAGTCCAGGGTGAGATGTGCCTGGACATGGTCTGCGACAGTGGCAGCTGCCCCTTAATAAACATCATTGAGAAGCTGAATGCACACAGGGCCAGAGGCTGTTGTCAGACTCCAAGTCTAAGACTGACCCAGGTTCCAGATATGACTCAAAAGGGCCATTTCACAGAAAAGAGTCCTGTGTGAGTATTCTCAATCACAAATAGACAGGGTCTGTCCCAGAGACCGCTTCTCCAATTGTAAAAGAATATGAATGGAATCTTACGCCTTTAAGTTTTACACATGCATAAAGAGCTTTATACACAGCAACCCTTCTGCAAATATTATCGCACTTATTGTCTGGGGTGAGTAATGTGACTCCTATATTGCAGGCCAGAAACATCTGCTTCAAATGTTAAGTGACTTTTCCAAGGTCAGACAGCTGACTATCATAATCAAAACTCAAACACTGATTTCCTAATTACAGACATTTCACTGTTTTGATTATTCCACATTACATATCTGACCAATATTTATACTTTATAATTCAAATGTCTATAACATAGATATACTATTATACTCTTAACTATTTATGTGTGTCAATATGCCTAATATGTCTATGCAGTTGTTTAGTAATTAATACAGTGATTGTTTCTTTTGCATGGTTACTCTGTAGCAGGTGCTATATTAAATATTTTACAGTTTTTTCTTTTTTAATCCTCAACAACCCTGCAAGATATGTACTCTAACATACAAGGAAATTGAGACTCAGATGGTTCCATACCTGTTTCAAAGTTACATAATGTATATGAAAGGTCATATCTTTTCTACTGGATAATACTACTTCATATCTCTGACGCACAAGTGAACTTGTCCTCTTTCTCTTTCTCCTTCTTTCGCGCCCTCTCTCTTTTGATATCTGTCTCTCTGTCTTGAATGTGTGCAAGTTTCTCTCACTGTCATGTAGACTATGTGCAACTCTGCTCTATAATCTAATTAAATAGTCAAATGAGATGTCATCCAATGTCGTGCATAGACAAACACAGGACAAATGAGAGTAGTAGTAGTCTCTTTGTCCATTTTAGTTATTGAGGTAAAGTGTCACCCCTCCTTGGTTTTGCTTGGCCTTTCTGAAAAAAATCTTGCTCAAGAAAAAAAAATAAGGAAAAAAAAACTTTAAGAAGGCACAGATATTTTGCTGGCTTGATCAGAAGTAGTTTGCTTCAGAGTTGTAGAGAATAATGTATTCAAATGGCGGTAGAAAGACTGACAATGGGAGCTATGTATTTGTCTAGGCAGTAGAGAATTTTTAGAAAGTATGAGAAATGACTATAATAAAAGATGACTAATAATTCGGTATAGAATTGTGATGTATTTTGTAGAAAATGAAATAGGAAACATAGCTTGTTACCTTGCTGTTACTTTAGAATTACACAGAGACTCTCCTGAAGGTTTATAATTATAAATCCAAAGGATCATTATACTGCATTAGAGTGGATAATTACTGACCCGATTTGGATCAAGGTGAATTCAACTTCTTTCATCAAAGTGTAATTATTCTTTATTCAAGCCCTTTCCAGATCAAGATTCTCTTTGATAGAAGGGGAAATAACACATTCTTTCTAATACAGGATATATATTTATTAAGTATCATAGATCCTTAATTGTAAACTGATTTTTTACTTTCCTGGGGTCACTGGAGGATTGCACTCCATAATTGAACAATGCCTTAATGAATGTAATTTGGTGGCTCCACTTGTTAATGTGACTAGTTCCTACTGTTTATTTCACTTCAAAATTGGACGTGATTAGATATGGAAACATAATTACACTGTGTAGAAATAAGATCCAAGATTTCCAGACCTGACAGAAGAAAGCATGTGGGCATGTAATTAAGAGAGAGGGAAAAAGTTGACCTACTTTTTGAGTTTCAGAGATCAACCTGTACATCTGACTATGGATCAATTCATCTTCTCATCTATTCTTCTTCTAATAATCCTGACCTCATTTTTTATTGTTTGTACTAATGAATTAATTTGTAGTCTAATTCTGTTGATTTAGAAATCCAAATAAATGAGAGATTTGGAAGTGTCAATTAAGCAATCTGTGGAATTCCTTTCACAAAGATTGCTTTGTTAGTCTCATTTTGTATTCAGTGTGTGAAATTAATTTGGGGGCAGGGGTAATGGGAAGGAATCATGCCAGTTACAAGGTCATTTCAAGGGATGATTCAACTTAGAAATTGTCACATGCAACACATGATAACTGGGTGCCTTCTTTACTTGAAAGAATTATCAACATTAAAATTAATCATCTGGGAAAAGTCAAAATCGTAATGGCCCTCCTCTTTATAAAGAATAAAGATTATTTTAAGCAAATGATGGAAAAAGAAAGAAAGAAAAAGAAGAAAGACGAGATTTCTTATATCTTCCTTCAATGATCTACTTTAACTTCCAAGAAAGGAGACATTTGGTGGAAATAATTTGTCAGCAAGTTCTACAGAACATCCATGAGGAAATATCCACTAGGTTATTATGGATCTGAGGCCTTAGAGAAATGTCTGGATTGGAGACCTATTTGAGAACCATTTGCATACAAGGCAAAATTTTCTAATATAACTTTTTGTGATGATAAAGCTGTTCTATGTTTTCACTATCCAATGTCTTAGTTATTGGCCACATGTGGTTATCGAGCATTTGAAATGTGGCTAGTGTGACTAAAGAACTACATTTTCTATTTGATTTTCTTTTAATTAAATTTAGCCACGGAGCAAGTGGCTGCCCTACTGGACAGCACATATGCAGAGGAAAATTGAAGACTGACTAATGGAGGATGAGATTGCCCAGAGAGACTGCAGACTGAGAAGGGTGAGAAGTCTGAAAGAGAACTGAGGGTAACAAACGAGCATTTCAGGGATGGGGAAGATAAATATGATTAGAAAGAGTCATCAAGCTAAAGCAAGAACCCAGCATATCAAAAGACAATGGAAAATAGAGTTGCAAAATGGGAAGGTGAACAGTGTCAAAAGCTGCTTAGGAGTCAAGAAGAATGAAGACTCTATAGGGGCAATGATTTATTCTTGCAGTATTTACAAAACACTCACTAAAAGATACTCAAAAACTTGTCGTCCTCATAGGGACACAAAATGCTTTGAAACTTATGGTTTGTTTTTTAAAAAGTGTCTAAGATTTTGTCTCTGAAAGTAAAAGTTCTCTTCTATTTGAGTTAGTCGGCATACGGTATATTTTCAAACAGCTGTTTGGAAACAAGCAACTTAATTCAGTCAATGCTTTGCTTGGCAACTGGATGCTAATGAGTAGTTTTCAAAGTAACCACTTGTTTGATCAAATTTAACTATTTGGAGTCTTTTCAAAGCAATTTACGTGCTGTGTGGAGGTAGCTATAAACTTGTCTTGAGGATGGATGTGGAAACTGTATTCAGCAAAAAGAACAGAGTAATAACACGGACATTTTCTTGACCATCTATTGAAGTCACCAAGGCCTAGGCTGTGCATCTCTGAAAGGAAAGCCCTTTGAGATCAATGCCTATGTCTTTCAAGCATTGCTGGAACTCTTTGAGTTGTTCATCTGCCATTTCTTTCCTTGACTAGTGTGAACTCTTTACAATTCACGTAAAATCCCCACGGTTCACTAACTTTTAAAGAGCAATATTTCTTCCCCACCTCATTTTGTGACAACTCACACAATTGAAGCCACACAATTGAAATATCTTGTCTTGAGCTTGAGAGCTTTCAGTTGAGTAGAAAATAAGCCACATGGAACTATTCTCAAAAGCATTCAGATTAGCTCATTGTGTAACAGTCATTCAGAGGGAAATACAAATGCAGACGTTTTAATTCACTATCCAATCACTTTTAAGTGATATGCCCAGAGAGCTCTGTTTATTTGGCATGGCTCAAAAATCCGTTTTCTTATTTCCCAAGAGTATGTACCCCAATAGCCTCTCTGCCACTCATGGTCTTCCCTGGTGATTTACTCCAACCATTGTCTGACCCTGACTAATTCAATCCACTTTTTTACAAACACCAGCTTCACAAAAAGCACTGGGTTTTGACAATGTGCAGTGCCTCTTTCAGCAGAAATATTACCATGCCCTCTGCAGTGTACAAACCGGCCTAACATGTGTTAATCTTTCTGCAAAGTAGAACTTCATATTTGAGTTGTTCCCCTGGAGCCTTAACAGAAAGACTAGTGGATGTGAAAATATAAAGATAGAAAGATATTCATTCTACAGGTGACAGAAAGATAAGACAGAAGGTCACCCAGAAGCTACTACTGCTTCCTAACATGCAGTTACGAAGCCGCAGAAATAGTAGTCTCTCAATAAAGGTTTCTCAAGGTTTCTCTGATGAAAATATGTCTAAAATAATATCATCAAGCTCAAGTACAACTGGTATGAATTTTCAGCAGTACATTTCAAGGCTAGTAACTTTTAGTTTTCCTTTTTTTTTAATCAAATAAATCTAATTTAGTACACATCTGTTAAAATTGATAGAAAATTTAATCTCAGCAGTGTTTTAGGAGACTACCCCCAACGTGAGATTATACAGGAGACAGAAGGACTATTCAGTACATAAAATGTAATGAGCCTCTGTTCTCTGGTGCTTGATGGTCCTTGCTCATACCAGCCTACTTTGCTCAAACTCAGGTGGCTCTCTCTTCCTTTCATGCCAAGCTTAAGCATAGAACTTCACAGGTTCCCAAGCTAAAGCTTCTAATGTCCATCTGTTCCACGTAGCCATCTCCCCTTTGGAGATTTGCATGGAAACAGGAAACATGTATCTTCTACTCAAGAAGTCTGCTACCAAAATTACAACCTACCCCAATTTGGAATCTTTAGGCAAATCCACTGAGTATCCCAGGTTAAGCCATTTCTCACTTTTTGGGCTAGGCATCAGTTTCCTTCTCCTAAGGTACAGCATGATTTCTTGAGGTATCTAACATTGAAACATACATTCTTAACTGGGAGAAAAGGAGTTGGAAGGGCAGCTCAGCATTTGAAGCTCAACCATATCAAACTGGATGTTCTCTTTTTTAACAAATATTTTGTAATACTCATTTTACTACCATGAAAAGAAAGCCACACAAAATGAATTCTGAATACTTATGTAATTAAGGTGAAAATATAATAACAATGCCAGAACATAAAAGGTAAGTTCAAGGAAAGAAATTAATAATGAGTGAAAGCATGCTAGTTTAAGTAATAATGGGCTAGATGGATTTTTATGTAATGGAGCAAACAAAGAGAAAACCACCATTGCAATGGCCATAATTGTGGCCAAACAAATTACACACTTCAAGATGAGAAAAGGAACAAGCATATGATTCTTGCAAATGAATTTGTTCCCACTGTTATGAGTTATGAGATAGGACAAGAAGGTATGAGTTATCAGGAAAGACACATCTTCTAATTTGAAATCCTAGCACATGTCGAGGTATACATGAAGTCTCTAATACACAAATAAATCTTAGATAACATATCTTTCAATAGAAAATCAGAATAAAGGATATATTAGAAAAGGAACTTAATAAAACAAGTTCTAGAGTGGCTATAATAAACCTCAGGGGACAGGATCAGAATAAGATTGAAAACAAATAGGCAACCCAAACAATTAAATGAAAATTTCCATATGAAATGCTTACAACTAATATATCAAATTGACCTAACTTATGTATTGCAATAATAGTAATAATATTCTTAAAACAACATTTATTGATGAAAATCAATGAGATCACTGCAAGTCATAATTCTGCAAATTCGAAAATATTTACTTTTAGATCCATTGAATGGACTTCAAAGTAAAAATTTATTTTTATCAATTCTCAGATGCAGGTGCCCCAAATAGGTCTAGCAGAACCCCTATTGATACTAAAGTTTGTGATATGGTTTACAACTCTTGACAAAACTTCAAACAAATCTCAGGACACTTTCCCTATTTTACAAGGAATTTTGCATCTCCAAAAAAATTTTAATGATTATTAAAATGTGCAACAAATGCTTTGGGTTTCTATGTAAAATCAAAGTTATTTTCAACTCAGGTAAGTATTAACAGTTTTTATACATACAATAATGTCTGGTGGGATATTCCAAAATAGTGCAGAAAATGGTATGAGTCTTCTTTTTCCAAAGCCTGTTCCAGCATTGCAGAACATCTAGGCTGTCTGGTCACTAGTCACTGAATGTTTATAGTTCTCTGTAATCCCTGTGACATCTAAAAATAAAAATTTAAAAAAAAAAAGTCACTACAAGATACTTCCAATGTACTTCCTGTGTTCAGGGGAGGGGATGTTCTACTCCAGCTTAGAGCCAGTGGCCTGGGTCACAAAACACAAGACTTGAGTGTAGAAGGAAATATTACCTTTTGATTTTTCAAATTTCCTACATCAAAAACAAAAAAGTAGCATATCAATAAACCATAGATATTCTCATTTCACAAGTTATGGAAATAATGAAAGAAATACTGGAAACCCCTAGACTTTTTGCCAAGATAAGCATATCCGGAAGGAAGTAACCTTTGTTCTCCATTCCAGCTTATCTACCCATTCCTGCATTTACACTGTGGACTCTGTCAGTACGTAAAGCTATGCTGCCACAGAAAGCATTGATTCAAATATATCTTTCTTGAACACTATCTTTAACCCTTCCAGCTAGCTTAAAGAATCCCAATTGTGTAAAATTAGCCCCTACTTCTTGTGGCATTCATTCCATTCACTTTTCTGCTTTCTCCCTATTGATCAGTCCTCGACTTTCTTCATAGTCCTCTTTATCCAGCTTAGTTTCCGCATTCCGCAATTATTATTCCATCAGTAATACTATTGCCATTATTCTAATCTTCTTACTCATCTGTCACTGCACTTATTTGGTAAACCCCAAAAAGAGCTAACCTCAAATATCTACGCTTTCTGTCCCTGCCATGGGAAATTGCAGGGCTGCGGGAGAAATTCTAAAATACTACAAGTTTATTTTACAATAAATTCATGGTCATTAACCTTAAATAAATCAATCCTCAACACTGCTACACATTTCTAGTATACTTCTTTTCTCAACTGATGCTTCCACTCTTTCCAAGGTCTGTGTCAGGCATAATCACCCTCTTCTAAAGCTCTGACTCCACCTTCCCTTTTTTAGTGTAAAAAATGATCTTGTTGCTTCCTACACAAGAGAAATAGATGCCGTCAGACAAAAAGCCTTTCAGTTTCTGCCTATTTCATGTTACACACCCACCTATATCTGCTCCCGTCTTTTCCTTCCTCCTTCTCATTACAGTAGAGGTTTCCTTCTTTAATTAAAAACAATTCATACAAATTTATCTCCAAATATGTTTCCTCTGTTGCTTGTTTGTACGTTCTCATGTATATTTACTTTGTAACCCATTCCAATCTGTCTCAGATTCTTGCTCCTCCATTCAAATCATTTTTGTCCATGTCACCAATGCCTGATTGATAAGTTCTGGCTACGCCATATACTTTGGATGAGTTAGTTTGCCTCCAAGATTTAGACTGTCATTGACAAAAGTACAGAAATAATATTGGTTTTGTAGAGTTGTTGCAAAGATTAAATAATGGAATATTAGTGAAATCATTAGAAAAGTACCTGAAACAGAGTAGAAACTCCATAAACATTATCTATTTCTAGCAGTAGTAGTAGCAGCACTAGCTGTAGCACAGTAATAGTAATATTAGTAAACCCAGAAAGTGATCTTTTGTTCTCCTGTGTGACTTCTCAGCACCCTTGACTCAGTTAACCATGGAAAATACTGGTTTTCTGTTCTGTAGATTTATATGACGGGCTTTATAATGCCATAATATTCTCTATAATGGCTAAATGATATGTACTGGTTTTGTTAGCTGTATTCTTTATATTTTATCTTTGTTCTCAGAGTGTTGTGGCAACACAGAGAGTCTCTTAAGCCCCTCGTAGAGAAAATGTCACCAACTGTTTTAGTCTTCCTGGAAACTGGATGCTGAGCAGTGCTATGATATTTTTTGTTTGATGCTGTTGTACTCTGCATTCTCAACTCACCCTAAGCAACTCAGAGACTTTAGAGTTTAATCATTTGGTACTAAAGACATGTGAGCTGTGCATAATATATTGAAGCTCCTTAAGGGTAGAAACTATGACTCATTCATCTGTATACCCTATGGCATGGAACAGGGTGCTTAACATATACTAGGTCTCAATAAATGTGCTTTGAATAGAAGTAAAATTGGAAAGAACAGGCTGAATACTCAACTTGACATTCAGTAAAGTACATTTTCATGCTTAAGATTTAAACTGATCTTTACAAGGCTTTCTCTTGCTGATTAAGCATCCTATTTGCTAAAATGCTGCCTTTCCTTTTCTTGGTAGCTAACATTGACAGGGTCCTCTTTATAGAGAATCTATCGCCTGAAATAATTAGTATACTCATCAGTCTTGTTCAGACATCGCCATCCCTAGTTGGCAATTTCCATTTTAGAGAATCAGCAAAAGGCTTTAGATGCCATGACAAATTAAATGGATGTGAGGTTAGAAATTTCAAGATAGATCAAGTTCAGGCAGATAAAGGAACATATTTTTCTTCTGAGTCAAAATAAGGCACCCTGACACAAGCATACTGTGCACAGCCTGAAATTGTCACATATAACACTTAGTCACTAAAGATGACTTATACACTGAAAACAAACAGATACCTGAAACTTAACACCAACAGGTTTCGTTTCTTAGTCTCAAAATTAGTGTGGCCTTTAGAATAGGTTAATGTGAGTTTGTGAGCATATGTATGTGTATACACATAAACGTGTGTGTATACACACAAAACCCACATTTTTACTGAAAAAAAGATTATTTAATAAAAGGGATCCATGGATAACCATTTAGAAAAAAAATCATGGTTTTAGAGCCATTTCTCATATCACACATCAAATTAAATTAAAGCAAAAATAAAGGAGAATGAAATGAAGGTGGACATTCATCCAATCTCTGGATCTCAGAATGGAAGACACCTTGTACGCTTAAAAACAGTGGAAAAAATGACAAAGTTGGTGATTAGTAAATTTGACACCGCAGGCATTATATTTTATTTTATTATAAGTTTTATTTTAGGTTCAGGGTTACATGTGTAGGTTTGTTATATAGGTAAA
Organism: Cacajao melanocephalus; assembly: GCA_963573385.1. Taxonomy (NCBI): domain Eukaryota; kingdom Metazoa; phylum Chordata; class Mammalia; order Primates; family Pitheciidae; genus Cacajao; species Cacajao melanocephalus. The sequence continues at coordinate 17,861 of CAUYLG010052079.1, read as the reverse complement.
CTTTGTGTCACGGGCGTTTCATGTGAAGATTATTTTTTCACCCAGGTAATAAGTGTAGTACCCAACACATATTTTTTTTCTGCTGTCCCTCATCCCACTCTTGACTCTTAAGTAGGCCTCAATGTCTGTTGTTCCCCTCTTTGTGTATATTTCTTCTTGTTGTTTAGCTCCCACTTCTAAGGGAGAATATGTGGTATTTGATTTTCTGTTCATACATTAGTTTGCTTATGATGATGGCCTCCAGCTCCATTCAGATTGCTGCAAAGAACATGATCTCATTTTTTATGGCTGCATAGTATTCCATGATATATATGTGTCACAGTTTCTTTAGACAGTCTACCATTGATGGGCATTTAGGTTGATTTCATGTTTTTGCTATTGCGAATAGTGTTACAATATACATAAGCATGCATGTGTCTTTAGGCTAGAGCAATTTATATTCCCTTGGGTATATAACCAATAATGGGATTACTGGGTCAAATGGTAATTCTGTTTCAATTTTTTAAGGAAGAGCCACACTATTTTCCACAATGGCTAAAGCAATTTACATTCCCATCAGTAGTGTGTAAGTGTTCTCTTTTTCCTGCACCTTGCTAGAATCTGTTATTTTTTGCCTTTTTGATAATAACCATTCTGACTGGTGTGAAATGCTATCTCATTGTAGTTTTGATTTGAGTTCTGTTAATTGATATGATTTGGATCTCTGTCCTGACCAAATATCATGTTGCATTGCAATCCCCAATGTTGAAGGTGAGGCTTGGTGGCAAATGACTGGAACATGGGGGAAGATTTGCCCTGAATGGTTTAGTACCAGCCTCCTCGTACCACCCTCATGATGGTGAGTGAGTTATTGTGAGATCTGGGGATTTAAAAATATGTAGTACTTCCCCTCGCCCTCTCTTTTTGCTCTTACTATTACCATGTGAGTTTTCTGCTCCCACTTTGCCTTCCATCTTGAGTAAAATCTCCCTGAGGCCTCCCCAGAAGCAGAGACCACTATGCTTTATGTACAGCCTGCAGAACCATAAGCCAATTAAACCCCTTTTATTTATAAATTACCCAGTCCCAGGTAACTCTTTATAGCAATGTGAGAACAATGTAATACACTAATGATTAGTGGTGTTGACCATTTTCTTATATTTGGGCCGCATGTATACCTTTTTCTGAAGTCTCTATTCATGTAATTTTCCCACTTTTAATGGGGTTATTTGTTTTTTACTTGTAAATTTGCTTACGTTTCCTATAGATTCTGGATATTAGACCTCTATTAGATATATAATTTGCAAATATGACCTCCCATTCTATAGGTTGTCAGTTTGCTCTGTTGACAGTTTCTTTTGCTGTACAGAAGGCCTTTAATTAGGTCACACCTGTCAATTTTTGTTTTCATTGCCATTAGTTTTGGAATCTTCATCATGAAATCTTGGCCAGATCCCCTCTCCAGAATAGTATTGCCTGGGTTATCTTCCAGGAATGTTATAGTTTTGTGTTTTACAATTAAGCCTTTAATGTATCTTGAGTTGATTTTTGTGTACAGTATAAGGAAAAGGTCCAGTTTTAGTCTTCTGCATATGACTAGTCTGTTATCTCAGCACCATTTATTGAATAGGGAGTCTTTTCCCTATTGCTTATTTTTGTCAGCTTTGTTGAAGTTTAGATGGCTGTAGGTGTGTAGCATTTCTTCTGGGTTCTCTATTCTGTTTCATAGGTCTATGAGTCTGTTTTTTACCAGTACTATGCTGATTTGGTTTCTGTAGACTCGTAATGGAGTTTGAAGTTGGGTAATGTGATACCTCCAGCTTTGCTATTTTTCTTAGGATTTCCTTGGCTACATAAATTTTAAAATAGGTTTAAATAATTCTATAAAGAACATCATTGGTAGTTTAGTAGAAATAACACTGAATGTGTAAATTGCCTTGTGCAGTATAGCCATTTTAACAATATTGATTCTTCTTATCCATGACGATGAAATATTTTTCCATTTGTTTGTGTCATCTCCGATTTCTTGGAGTACTGTTTTGTAATTCCCGTTGTAGACGTCTTTCACTTCTCTGGTTAGCTGTGTTCCTAGGTATTTTATCCATTTTGTGTTAATTGTAAATGGGATTGCATTTCTGATTGTGCTCTCAGTTTGAATGTTATTGGTATATAGGAATGCTACTGATTTTTGTGCATTGATTTTATATCATGATGCTTGGCTGAAGTTTTTTTTATCAGATCAAGGAGCTTTTAAGCAGAGACCATAGGATTTTCTATATATAGAATAATGTCATCTGCAAACAGAGATATTTTGACTTCCCCTCTTCCTATTTGGATTATTTTTATCTATTTTTCTTCCATGATTTCTCTGGCTAGGACTTCCAGTATTATTTTGAATAGGAGTGTCTTGTTCCAGTTTTTAAGGGGAGTTCTTCCAGCTTTTGTCCATTCAGTATGATGTTAGCTGTGGATTTGTCATAGATGGCTCTAACTATTTTGAAGTATGTTCCTTCAACACCTAGTTTATGGAGGTTTTTTAACGTGATGTGATATTGAATTTTATTAAAAGTCTTTTCAGCATCTTTTGAAATGATCGTGTGACTTTTGGTTTTTGTTCAGTTTATATGGTGAAATTCATGTACTGGTTTGCATATGTTGAACCAACCTTGCAACCCAGGGATAATGCCTCCTTGATTATGGTGGATTAATTTTTGATGTGCTGCTAAAGTCAGTTTGATAGATTTTTTTGAGGATTTTGCTACTATATTTTTGAGGATGTTCATCAAGAATATTTGTCTGAAATGTTCTGTTTTGTGGTGTGTCTGCCAAGCTTCAGTATCAGGATAATGCAGGTCTCATAGAATGAGTTGATGAAGACACCCTCCTCCTCAAATTTTGGAATAGTTGCAGTAGGAACCTTGTCAGCTCTTCTTCATATATCTCTTAGAATTTGGCTGTGAATCCCTCTGGTCCTGGGCTTTTTTTGGTTGGTAAGTCTTTTATTATTAATTCAACTTTAGAATTAAAATGTCTTTTGAAGCATTCAATTTCTTCCTGGTTCAGTCTTGGAATTTTGTATGTGGCTAGGAGTTTTTTCATTTACTCAAGATTTTCTAGGTTATGTACACAGAGGTGTATATAGTAGTCTCTGAGGGATTTTTGCATTTCTGTTCATTTCTGTGAAGTCAGTTTTAATGTCCTCTTTGCCATTTCTGGTTGTGTTTATTTGGGTCTTCTCTCTTTTCACTTTTACTTATCTTGCTAGTGTTATATCTATCTTATTAATTTTTTCAAAGAACTAACTGCTGGATTCATTGATATTTTGCATGGTTTTGATGTCTCAGTTTTCTTCAGTTCAGCTTTGGTTTTGGTTATTTCTTATATTCTGCTAGCTTTGGAGTTGGTTTGCTCTCGCTTGTCTAGTTTCTCTAGTTAGGTTATTAATTTGAGAATTTTCTAACCTTTTGATGTGGGCATTTAAACTTCTCTCTTAACACTGCCTTATCTGTGTTCCAGAAATTCTGGTGTATCATGTGGTTGTTCTCAATAGTTTTAAATAAATTCTTGATTTCTGCCTTGATTTTAATATCTACCCAAAAGTCATTTAGAAGCATGTTATTTAATTTTTATGTAATTGTATGGTTTTAAGCAATTTTCTTAGTGTTGATTTCTACTTTTACAGCACTGTGGTCCAAGATTGTGGCTGGTATGATTTCTGCCTTTTTGACTTTGCTGAGAACTGTTTTATGTCTGATTATGTGGTCAGTTTTAGAGTATGTGCCATGTGGTGATGAGAAGAATGTATATTCTGTTGTTTGGGAGTTGAGAGTTCTGTAGAGGTCTGTTAGGTCTATCTGGTTAACTACAACTACATTTTTAAATGAAATATTATATGATAATCCAATATTAAAAAATAAAAATGGAGCTGGTTTTTTTGAAAGAGCAAATAACGTGCAGTTCCATTAGCTTAGCCTTCTTCTTTTTCACCCCACAGTGGTCACTGAATCAGATTCACAAAGTCCGGGATTTTGCAGACATAGTTTGAAAGTCATTCACTTAGGGTGTGAATTGTGAGAAGTCTGAGGTAGAATTTTTTCCCACTGAACTGTTACACCGGAAGCATTAAGGAACTCAGAAAACAATGATGCAAGATGCTCCATCTATATATGGCTTCGTCTCTTACCACATTCTGCAGCCACTCAGCAAAAAACGCCGGAGGGGGAAACTTGATATTTGGTATGTAGATAGAGGAAAAGAATGTACCTTCCAAGAAAGCAGTGAATGGGCATGAGGGGGAAATGGAAAAGAAATAAAGGGGTATGTCATAAAAGCTGAAGCACGTTGTTCATTTTTTTTTTCCCCAAAGAAGAAGAAGTGGTCAAGAGGATAAATATTGATAACAGTTTGATGGGATAGCAACTGGTTTGTGTTGGCTGAGGTGTGAAGAGGGGAAGAACTGGAAGCAGTGAGTATAAGCAACCTATCTCTAAGTCTGTCTGTACAGGGAAGAGTGTGTACCAAGTGGATGTTTATTTTTCTTTCAATGAAAAAGAACTAAGCATGTATAAAAGCTGAGGCAAATCACTTATTTGAGAGATAAAGGTTGAAAATAATAAAGAGAAGGAGCAGACAATAATTAAAGTTTCTTGAATACAAAGGTCTTGGAAGAGTGGGAGATTATGCTCTCTGAAGCTTGAGTTGGGTGTCTGGCCTCAGCTTGAAGGATAGACAGGTCTTATGACAAAAATTAAGGAAGATAAAAATGAGTAGATTCAGGTTCACGCAGACGTGTGTATGATGGGGGACACTGAATTTTCCTTCTGTAACTTTATTTTCCTTGATAAAACAGGAGAAAAAAAGGTTTGTCTACAAAAAGGGATATAAGGCAGCGTTCAGATGTGAAAAAAAAATTTGAAGTAGCCTTTGTGGACATAGGGAAATCACATTGACCATAGAAATATGAAATGTTTTTCATGAAGAATTGAGGGCCCACTGGGAGTTCATATTCATTAATTCACATTGTAAGTCATCTGCTCTGTTGAATCACAATTTTTAAAGAATTCAGCTGACTATCAGCACAATCAGAGAAGTTAGCCAGTTGGATTAATGGGCAGTTGGGTTTTTTGCAAAATATTGAGTTTTCCTTTGCAGTGAAAGGACATAATGTAACGCTTTTGGGGTATTGGCAAAGACGTTATTGAAATGGTTAGCTATTGAAATAGGTTGGTTAAAAGGGGAAGTTGAGAAAGGGGACTATTAATTGACGAGAAGAAAAGAGTGGGTAAGTACTTTGGGTATCCTAAAGAGATTAAATAATAATTGTGCTACTAGTTGAACCATAAAACTTAAAGGACAGGTAGTTGTGGTAACAGAATGGGTTCTGGAATTACATATTTTGGAAGTGCAGCAGTTATGAATAATGATTAGGTCCAGGGCGTAGCTATGGGAGAGCTAACTGAAAAAGACTGGACAAGAGGGTCCTTGGAACTAGGAGGCCAGGACATGTAGATTGGGTCATCCACATAGGCACTGATGTCATCTTAAGATAATGGAGGGACTTTGAGTAGAGAGGAAAACTGTGAAGCATGTGCCAAGATCCTGTATGAATGAGTAGGGTAGGGTTGATAGAAATATGGAGAGGGAAAGAATTTTAAAGTTGAATGATAGAGCTTTCAGAATAGCACAGAGGTTTAACCACAGCATAGAAGAATAATATTTTAGAAAAGGCCATGGAAAGCAGTAGTGACACTGTCATTACTTTCACGTCCACCACCTGAGCAGTCATATAGCAAGAGTAACTGATGCTCAGGGGGCAATGTAATCTGTTTGCCCTTTCTCTCCCTATTCCATACTAGGATTTTGCCTAGAAAATAATAAAATCATAGTGAAACCAGAGTATGTTCATTCAATTTTTTGAAAACTCAATGACTGTAACTGAATACAAAATGGTAAGAAACATTTTTTGACCTATGTCATTTTGGCATCCCCATAAACTGTATCTGAGAGCACATATAGTTCCCTTTACTCTGCCACTTCAGATAAGAAGGCCCCAGGAAAAGAAGTGTCCTTTTCAGTTACACAAGGAGGTGGAAGATATGAGAAGAAAGAAGCTGAAGCTGGCTCATTATGAAAAAGCTAAAATCTCAACATCATCTGTCACTCTCAGTGAACCCTAACATCAAATAAAGCGCGAAGTTCTTTCAACTGTATCTCCTAAGTATCTTTGAAGAGTACACTTCTGATCACCCTTCCTGCTACCAACCTGCTTCAAGCCACCATCCTCTCTTGTGTGGTCTATTGCAATAATTTTCTCATTAGCTTCTCTGTTTCCATTCTCATTTACCTCCAATCCACTTTCCATTCTGCAGCCAGAGTGATCCTTCTGAAACAAAAGTAGATCATGCTGCTTCTGTCTCCTCAAATGATTCAAAATGAAAGGCCTTGCCCCAGTACTCCTTCATACACATGTACATCCCATGATCCAACTGTAATGAACTACTTGACCAAACATGCCAAACTTTTCTTATACTTGTGCTTATGTTCCTCTCTTTGCTCAGAAGGCCTCTCTATAGTCTTCACCTTCTGTGCTTGGATACCTCCTGTTCTCCTTACAGATTCAGCCCTGGTTAATCCCTCCTTCAGGATGTTCTCCCTGACATGTTCACCACAAAGGCAAAGTTAGACATTCTCATCCATTGTGCATTAATAGAGCCTTGGGATTTCCTCTATTATAACATTTATTAAAGTATGTAATAATCACCTATGTGCTTGTCTGTCTGCCCAACATGCACAAAAGTTTCCAAATTGTAGACACTTAACAGTTGATTATATAGGAATGAGCTTGGAGAGAAGACTCTACCAGTTTTGGACTCAAGTTGGTTAACTTTATACTTTCCCCAGAAGTGGGGTGCTGTAGTCTTTCAAATAGAGGATTGTTCAATCATTGCATTTCCCCCCATAGTACTCTTTGTCTCTCACAAAATATCTTTACTTTGTGCAAATTATAGCCACCAAGCACACAATCTGTCCTATAATGACTTTTAGCAAAACACACTTTTCACAAGATGATAAGAGAGACTTAGCAAACTGACTATAACAGTATAAAGTCAGCACTTACTATATAAAAAATGTCCTGAGTAATACACACACACATTTTCAGGAATAAGATTAGTTATAAAAGCCATTGGTACATTTCAAATTCCCATTTATTTCATGTTTACAATTGTTTTAATTTGAACCAAATTTAGGCGTAAAGTATCAAAATTTATAGTGTTTCTTCATGTCTCTCACCCAACTTTCCCTAATGTGAACCTGTTATATAGCCATAGTACAATGATCAAAACTAAGAAATTTACACTGTTTAATTTGGAAATTGTATTGTTAATTAGCTATCTTATCATCTGAAGCTTTCATTCTATTGATGGGAAGATGAGTTCTGCAGCTCTAGTTGCAAAACGAGATAACTGGAGTAGCTGACTCTGCAGGGAAGTTCTACCCTCTCTACATTTAAAGAGATCACACCTTGAACTAGAGTACACTTGCCTGCAAAAGGAAAAACAATATCACTTTCTGAAAGGAAACTAACCTTTTATCTAAAGAGGAGAGAGATTTAGCTGAAAGAATGCTGGACAAGGGCACAGGAGGCCTGGGTCGAAGGCTCAATTCTACCATCAGTTAATTCTGTGAGACTGTGCAAGTCTCAGCATTTCCAGCCTTCTATTGACTTCTAGGATCTCTCCTAACTCCAAAGTTTAATAATAGAATATGATGTAAATTAAAGAGCAAGACTTAAAGCCAGTATCACATTAACATTTAAGAAGCCACACGCTTGACTATATTGAACAATAAAGTGAGGAGATTACCTGTGTATCTAATTGGAAGAGAATTGACAAGGGGAATAATTATATTTATTTTATGCCACAGAAATACCATACCTCATGGTTCTCTGTTACTTTTCCTCAGTATTGACTTCTGCTTTAATCTTTGGCTGGTACAGCAAAAGAATCCCAAATACCCAGTTAAGATGCAGATGAAAGGATATATGGAGCTCAATTTGGAAGAAAAGAACCAGTGAGGAAACAATCTTTAATGTTTGCAATAAAAGCAAAGTGAGTTCAGAAATAAAAAAGAAAATATAGGGCAGCTTATAAAAGTAATCACTGTTTTACTTCATCCACTTTCTTTCTCTAAAACAAACCTAATCTGCAAATGCAATGTGTAGTCCTCTGTCACTGAAGAGAGAGGAGTAGGTATAATAGGGTTGGGGAAATAGACAGTGGAGGAGCAGGAAGATAGAGGATGCTAGTTAAACTCCATTCAGTATACAGTATAGTTGAAAGTGCTGAGCTGAAAGCAATAGCGTCTAAGTGAACAAAAATAAGTTAGGCAAATAAACAGCACATAATGACAACATTTATTCAAAGAGCTTTCTCCGATGGACTGCTGGCAGTCCTCCACATCAACTGTTTGTAGAAGAGCAGTATGGTAGTCTGCAATGGCTGCTGAAATAAAGTTCCTCAAATTAGGTGACTTAAAACAACAGAAATACATTGTGTCACAGTTCTAGGGGGAGGAAGTCTAGAATCAGAGTATCAACAGGGCCACACTCTCTCTAAAGTCTCTAGGGTAGAATCTGCTCTGTGTCTTTCTCTTAGATTCTCGTGTTGTCAACAATCCTTGGCATTCCCAGACTTGTAGATGCATGGTTCCAGTCTCTGCCTCGGTAGTCACATGGTGTTTCTCCTGCGTATTTCTTCTCCTCTTCTTATAACAGATGTCGGTCATATTGGATTAGGACCCACTGAAGTTGAGTATAATCTCATCTTGAGTTCATCTTAAAGACCATATTTCCTAATAAGGTCACATTAACAGATACTGAAGATTAGAACTTCAACACATCTTTTGGAGAACATAATTCAACCCACAAAAAAGAGTTTCCCAATTTTCAAGTATGAAAACACTTTATCAATGCCCTCCCACAAGGTTACTGACCTCTATCCACATAAAGGGAGTTACAATATTAGTGTTTGTTGATTGAGAAAAAAGGCATTAATTTTTATAAATGTTTTCTAAGTACCATAATGCTTCCAAATACATTTGTATTTTATCATTTTTTAAATTAATAACAGCACCCATCCACATTTGGAGACCAGTGACAGGTACAGGTGCAAGACAGTCATAATCAACCACCTGACACTTTGAAAACTAACGCTTTTGAGCCTTGACTCAGTTCCAAAGGTGACAAATGACCATGGGCAGGTTCCTGAACCAATTTTTTATAGTTCTTAGTTTCATCTATGCCTGAAAAGGGGATATATTAGTTGACCTTTAAAATTTCACCCCTGACATTCTCATAAGTTTATATGAGGAAAAACATTTTAGGCAAAAATATTTCAAAAATATTTCAGAAATAAGTTAATGTCCGATTTCATAATCACACTTCACCCCTGCTAAGATGATATGTCAGATTTCAGTATTTGGCAATGCTGTTACAGAGCAATTTAAGATAATTTCATCAGGTAAATAGTTCAAGGCAGTAAATGCTTTGTATTTTTTTAAAGTTGTCCAACTGAAAAGTTACAAACTCACTTTGTCTGTAACTGATTTATCCGTAACAAGGACAGACCTAACAAGGAATAAACACTTAATGAATCCCCAATTTATCATCTTTTCTCTAGTTATAGTCTTATAACTAGTTGCTGCTTGAACTGAAAACTTTCTGATTACACACCACGAGTGCACATTACTAAAACAGAGAGTTTTTTCATTTCCACAAGTTGTTACAAATGTGTGTGTTTACATTCCTCACCAGAAATTTAAGCTCACCCAAAGTTTTCATATTCTGCAGGCTCTAATTAAGACGGAATATATCTTTAAATAATTACCTTCATGGCATAAAACCTTTGAGAAGCTACTCAAAGACACCATTTTTCAAAGGTACTGTTGGTACTGGAAATAGATATCTGGCTGGGGATATTTATTCCTGGGATCATCACTGAGTCCCTCTTCTCTCCTCCATCTACCCTCATCTAATAAATGCCAACAGATTCTACCTCTTAGTTATTTCCTGAATTCACCCAGTCCTGTACATGCCATTGTGATGATGATGTTGAGACGATTATCATTTATCATTTAGATTAATGCAAGATGCTGGAACTTCTGTTTGATGTTCCTGATATTTATTGTTGTTGTCAATACTTCATGGTTCTCCATATTTCTGGGGTACATGTGATATTTTAATACATGCATAGACTGTGTAATGATCAAATCAGGGTAACTGCGATATCATCAGGACACTCAATAACACCACCTACAATCCATTCTCCATACATTAATCTAAATAATCTTCTTAAAATAGAAATCTGATGATGCTATTCCCCTTCAATGGTTTTTTCATTGCTCTTCGTGAAGTCTGAGTTCTTCAGTCATACATACAATATTCTATATTATTTGACTCATGCCCCCTGCTTCAACTTCATTTTCTGATCTGCTCCACTTCCTTCATGACACTCAATATTCCAGTTACACTAAATTCCTTATAATCTACTAAATAGACCTTTTTCTGTCTTCCCTCCGAGTCTGTGTTCATGAGCCTTGCTGTGACCAGAATATCCATCTCTCCTCCTTCCCATTCTTTATCAAGTTCCCTCTCACTCATGAAGACTATGCTAAGGCATTCCTTCTTGACAGTCTTTCCTGAACTACCCAGTCATCCTGTGTGTCCCCTTTCCCCACACATTGAGATTATCCATACCATGACACTGATTGCTAAGTATGATTCTGTTCCTCTCTTCATCACCTTTCTATATCTCCTGAAGAAGAGAGAATGCCTACCAGAATAAGTTAATTTCCATGATACCTGTCTGCCCATGTTCACTATTTGATGGGGTCACTGATCGTTGGGAGATCATACCCAAATGCACAGCTCTCTCTTCTTGTTCCTGCCTCTTGCAACAGGTTGAGTCAGAAAACAGGCATTCACTTTGATTTCTTTATTTTTTCTTTTGATCTTTTTTTCTCACCATATAAAAAAGCCTAAGTGTAGGTTAAACCTCATGTTCCCTCTTCCTCTTATTCTAGCTGCTTTGGTTTCTTCTGGACTGTGACCTTGACAGTTGTTTTTTACCTTTGTTTTCCCTCCGGTAGGGAAGCCAGAAAGACTAGACGTAGCTAGGGTCAAGTCAATGTGCTTTCACAGGCAAACTAAGCTTCTGGTGAAGTGTTTCCCTTGAAGAATAGACCTATTCACAGAGAATATTCTGGGATTATTTCACAAAGTTTATTCTTTCCCTCCCCCTGCCAGAGGCAGGAGAAGGTATTTCTTGGCTCTTATTTGTGATAATCTGATAGGGGAGTTCCCCAAAAAAAGGATAGGTCTCTACTTAAAAATGGCACCCTATCAGTTTCTCATCCTCAAGTCAGACCACACTTAGCCTCCAAAAGTTCTTCATGATTCCCATGTGTGTTTCTACGTGTTTAGGGTTTCTATGGCTTCTGCTTAAGGCAGGAAGATCTTGGCTAGGATTCATTATATTTGCCTGCCTCTGCAGATTTCAGGATGGTCTTTGCCCTGCAACCTCAATTATCTGATTGATTCCAGAAAAGGTGATTTTCAGTTTATTCAGATGTATTTTTATTACGATGACAGGAATGATAATTTCCAAGTCCTTTACATGTCAGATCTACTTTTGTTCATCCATAGCACTTATCACCTGCTGATACACCGTGTCATTTACTTATTTATGTGTATTACCTGTTCCTCATGCTAAACACAATTGCTGTGGAGGCCAATTAGTGTATGATTACTATCCTAAACGAGGACTCAGAACAGGTCCTTACCTTTTTATATCTGTGTTTCAATTAACAGAACGGAATAAAGTATTCATTTATAATGTGTTCTTGTGGGTATGAAGGATGGGCCATGGAGAAAAGTAATATTGGTCCTGGCACAGTGGCTCATGCCTGTAATCCCAGGAATTTGGGAGGCCAAGGCAGGTGGATCATTTGAGGGCAGGAATTTGTGAGCAGCCTGGCCAACATGGCAAAACCCCATCTCTACTAAAAATTAAAAAAAAAATAACTGGGCATGGTGGTACACACCTGTAACTCCAGCTACTTTGGGAGACTGAGGCACAAGAGCCCCTTGAACCCAGGAGGTGGATGCTGCATTGAGCCAAGATTGAGCCACTGCACTCTAGCCTTGGTGATAAAGTGAGATAGAAAAAAAGGAAAAAAGAAAGGAAGAAAGAAAGAAAAGAAAGAGAGGGAGGGGAAGGGAAGGAGGAAGGAAGGAAGGAAGGAAGGAAGGAAGGAAGGAAGGAAGGAAGGAAGGAAGGAAGGAAAGAAGGAAGGAAGGAGGGAAGGAAGGAAGGAAGGAAGGATGGATAGAAATAAAACAGAAAATTAATATTGAGATTCAGCCAGGTTACTGATTTAAAATCACTATAGGCTATATCATGGACCATGAAACACACCTTAACTAATGCTAAAGAATAGAACTCGTATAAAACATGTTATCAGATAACAATGGAATTTAACTAGATATCAATATCAGAAAAATAGATGGAAAATCTCCATATATTTGGAAAGTAACATTTTTCTAAATGATACATGTATCAAACAAGTCTCAAGAGAAATTAAAAATTATTTGAACTAAATGAAATGAAACTGCAACTTTAGGAAATGTAGTTAAGGCAGTGAAAGCTGTGCTTAGGTGGAGACTTGCAGCATTGAAGACATGTATTAGAAAATAAGAAACTTAAAATCAGTACAGAAAGAAGAGCAATTTTAACCTCAAGCAAGCTGAATAAATGACCAAAATTAGAGAAGAAATCAATGAAACAGAAAACAGAAATCAATAATTAAAATCGACAAAACCCAAAGCTGGTTCTTTATAAAGATCAATTCAACAAATAAAACTGTAACCAGGCTAAGCAATAAAAAGAGAGAAGAGCCCCGCAAGGTAGCTCATACCTCTAATCCCAGCATTTTGCGAGGCCAAGGCCGTGGGATTACCTGAAGTCAGGAGTTTGAGAACAGCCTGGCCAACATGGCAAAACTCCGTCCTACTAAAAATACCACAAACAAACAAACAAACAAATTATCTGGGCGTGATGGTGCACACCTGTAGTCCCTCCCACCTACTTGGGAGGTTGAGGCACCAGAATCACTTGAACCCGGGTGGTGGAGGTTGCAGTGAGCTGATATCATGCCACTTTAGCCTGGGCAACAGAGTGAGACTCCATCTCAAAAAAAAGAATAAAAAGAAACAAGTTACTAGTATTATAAATGAAAGAGTCATCATTACTACTGATTCCATGAACATTAGATGTATACAAAAAGGAATACTACAGACAATTCTCTCCCCACAAATTTCATACAAATATGAAATAGATGAATTCTTTGAAATACACAAACTATCAAAACCCATAAAGAAGATACAGTCTGTATCTATCAAAGCAACTGAGTCCAAAGTTGATAAAACTTCCAAAAAAGAAAGCTCCAGACCCAGATGTTCTTACTGGTGAAGTCTACTAAACATTTAAGCAAAAAACTAACTAAGCAACTAAATTAATTAATTAATTAATCTAATTTAAAAATCTTCACTATTTCTTCCAGAAAATAGAATCGGAGATAAAAACTACTAATTCATTTTCTGTAGCATTTTACTAATACCAAGTTCATATAAAGATATTGCAAAAAAAAAGAAAAACCATGGACAAATACTTCTCATGAGCATAGGTGTAAAAATTCTCAAAAAATTATCAAACTGAATCTAATGCTATATAAAAATAATTATATATTATGAGAAGTTGGGATTTATTCCAGGTAGGCAAAGTTGTTTCCACATGTGAAAATCAATTAATGTGATCCACCATATCAATACACTTAAGAATAAAACCATGTGGTCGTTCAGTTGTAACCTAAGCAGCATATGAGAAGAATCTAATACACATTCAACATAAAAACTCTCAGCAAACTGTAAACAGAGGAAATTTTCCTTAACATGATAAAGAATCATGAAAACCTGAATTTAACATCATACTTAATGGTAAGAAATTGGATACTTTTTCCTGAAGACTGGAAACAGGCAGGAGTTGCTTCTCACCAATCCTATCGAAGTTCATACTGGAAGTATTAGCAAATGCAATAATACAAGGAAAGAAAATAAAATGTATGTAATGCTGGAATGAATTTGCAGATAACATAACTGTCCATGTAGAAAATTCCAAAAATCAACAAAAACTCATGCAACTTAACTAAACATAAGAAAGTCACAGATACAATGTTAATATGTAAATATCTATGGTTTTCCTACACATCACTCCAAAACACGTAGAATTTGAAATTAGAATGCAATATCATTTACATTAGCATCAAACAAAATGAAATACTTAAGTATAAATCTAACAAAATATATTCAGTATCTATATGGTGAAAACTATAAAACTCTGATGAAAGAAATAAAAGAATATCTAAATAAATGGAGAGATATTCTGTGTCCTTGGATTACAGGGCTCAATATGGTCAATATACCAGTTATTCCCAACTTGATCTATATAGATTCAATACAATATCAATCAAATGTATGGCAAGCCATTTTGTGGCAGTAGACAAATTGATTCTAAATTTATATAGAAAGGAAAAAGACCCAGAAAAGACAACAAACATTGAATTTGAACAACAAAATTGGCAGACTGACACTAACAAACTTCATAACTTATTATAAAGCTACAGTAAACAAGGCAAAGTGGTATTGCCAAAAAAATACATAGATGAAGAGAATAGAATAAAGAATGCAGGAATGGACTCACTCAAATATAGCTGACTGATCTTCGACAAAGGAATAAAGGAAAGTAAACTGTAAAAATATCTTTTAAATAAATTGTACATCCATATGTGAAAAATAAATTAACCTAGAAACAGTCTATGAAGCTGTCACAGAAATTGATTCATAATGTATCACTGATGTAGATATAAAATGGAAACAATAAAATTTCTATAAGAAAACATAGGAGAAAATGTAGGTTACTTTAGGTTTGGCACTGAGTTTTTATATTCAACACAAAAAGCACAATCCATGAAAAAAGGTCAGCAAGTTGAGCTTTACTAAAGCTAAAAACCTCTTCTCTGTGAAAGACACTTTTAAGAGAATGGAAAGACAAGCCACAACTGGTAGAATATGTTTGCAAAACACACATTTAATAAACATTTTGAATCTAAAATATACAAAGAACTCTTAAAATGCAAGAAGTTAGATAAAAACCTAATTTAAAGATGAGAAAGACTTCTGAACACAAACCTCATCAAAGATATACAAATAGCAAATAATCATATAAAAATCCTCAATGTCATTTTCTGTTAGGTAATTGTAAGCTAAAGCAACAATAAGTACGATCCCATCCTTATCAGAATGGGTAAAATAATATATTAAAAGTAAAAAATAATGCCAAATGCTGATGAGGATCGAAAGCCACAGGAACTCTCAGACATTGCTGTTGGTAAAGCAAAATGGTGTAACACTGTTGGATAAAACCTGGCAGTTTCTTTCAAAGCTAAACATAGACTTACCACAAAAATCACACTCGTATATATTTACCCAGCTAATTTTAAAACGTACATCCATGCCAGAAATTGCACAGAAGTGTTTACAATGGCTTTATTTGTAGTCACCAAAATGTGAACACAACCAAGACTGTGGTACATCGATACAATGGAATACTAATTAGTATTACAAAATGAGCTATCAAACCACAAAAAGACATGAATGAATCTCAAATCTATATTGCTAAGTTAAAGAAACCTATCTGAAAAAGCATCTTGTTGTATAATTCCAAATATATGGCATTCTTAAGAGGCAAAACTGTAGAGGCAACAAAAGATTGAGCTGCTATCAGAGCTCAGAGCTGAGAAAGAGAGGATTGAATAGATTAAGCACTGGGAGTTTTTAGGCAGATGACATTTTGATTCAACACTGTATTGGTGGATATATGACATTATGCATTTGTCAAAACCCATACAACTTTACAGTACAAAGAATTATTCTTAATGTATAGAAGTTTAGGGAAAAAAAGCAGTCAAGGGCCCAAGGATGGAATGCAGAATGTGAGAGGAGAATTTTATCAAATTATAAATGTATGAAATAACCTCACTGACGTGAGTAGAGGAAAAAAGCATGTTGACTTAATTAACTTTGAAAATGAGTGTAGCGTTGAATACCAAAGCCAAAATAAGCTACACGTAAACACTGTACTCTAATTGGTAAGATTCTTTCCAACAAGGATATGGATTAACAATTCTGAAAACACTATAAATGTATACTGCAATTGAGCAATTAAATAATTAGATGGCAGATGATGGGTGCCAGGTTTCTCAGTGTTACAGTAGGAGTATGAAGATAAGCAAGAGGAAGACCTAGAATGAAAGTGTGGTAGTAGATTACAACTGAAAACATTAGTGTGAACTCATGTTCAACTTAATAAAGACATAGATGATTACATATACAAACAGCTATATGCATAGAAATGGGTTAGTATACACACATATACATATTGAATATCACTTATGCAAAATATTTGGGACCAAAGGGTTTCAAAGTTTACAGTTTTTCAGATTTTGTAATATCTACATTATACTTACCAGTTGAGCATCCCTAATCCAAAAATCCAAAAACTAAAATGCATCATTGAACATTTCCTTTGAGTGTCATGTTGGCACTCAAAAAGTTTTAGATTTTTGAACACATGGAATTCTGGATGAGAGATCCTGAACCTATATTTCCTTATTCTGTCAGCTAACTTGGCCTAGAAGCAATGACGTCAGCAATGAGTACACCTAGTGCCCAGATCTTGGTTTCTAACACCATTCTCTAATAAAAGGAATATTCTAATACCATTCTCTAGTAAAAGGAACCAAGGCTCATTGAAGAAATAGCTGACTGTGGAGCTGGGGTAGGAAATGTACAAGAGGATGAGGAATCTTGTAGCAGAAAGTAATAAAATGTTAAAGAAAAAAAACGCTACAGGTATAGGATATGTCAAATGGGCATAGGAGCCAAGTATAAGAGCTCCTGTTTACCAAACCTAGAAAAAATTGAGCAACAAAAGGGAGCATCATTAAACTATAGCTAAATAGATAGATAGATAGATAGATAGATAGATAGATAAATAGATAGATAGATAGATGATAGATAGATAGATAGGGATATATATATGGATCAGGCCAAAGTGATACAAATATACAATTGAATAAAAAATGAGGTAGCTTTGGTAGAAAACCTAAAATTAAAATCAATGGGGGAGAATAGGCAAATCTCCTGTATATAAAAATTCCAAACAATTCATGCGGACACTCTGCTCTCAAGGAGATGTCACATAACTTCCCACTCCTTAAGTGTGGGTTATGCATAGTAACTTCCTTCCAGAGTACAGTGTAAAAAGGTGGGGGAAGGAATAATTTTATTGTGAAGAAATCTGACAAATACAATCTCAGCCAAGTGATCAAAGTCAATGTCAACAGTGATAAGTCATGTTGATAATTTTTACCCTTGCTGTCATATGATAAGAATGACACTTATCTTAGTTTGAGATGCTATAACAAAGTACTATAGACTGGGTGGCTTTTGAACAACTAAAATTTATTTATCACAATTGTAGAGGTTGAAAGTCTGAGACAGGGGTGCACATTTGAGTTCTGGTGAGGGCCCTCTTCTGGGTTGCAGATGGTAAACTTCATTTTTATTTTTGTTTTTATTTCTGAGGTACATGAGCAGGATGTGCAGGTTTGCGGCATAGGTAAATGTGTGCCATGGTGGTTTGCTGCACGTATCAACACATCACCTAGGTATTGAGCCCAGAATGCATTAGTTATTCTTCCTAATGCTC